>OZ026840.1:15035931-15151593 GCA_964023205.1 Lutraria lutraria
GCCAAATTAAATAATAAATTTGAATAATATGAATAATATAACAATCCAGAGACAGAACTAGTTTTTGGTATAAATTATAAATATATTAGATATACATAATTATGATTAATACACATTTAACTGAAAGTTGTTTTAAATAGCAAGTTACTGTAAATAAAATATACATGTACAATATAAGAAAGACTATATGTCTTTTTGTGAATTATTGTGCCACTTTCTCCATAAATGGTGCTATACTAATTTAAAACAGACTTAACTTTATGTATACATTACACCACCACTGCCATATATGGATTTCATACGGTTAAACATAAGTATGATCTATTTTAGCTTCAACTAGATATATCTATATTTAGACATGCAGGTAATAATATACTGATCAAGTTTAGTTAGTATACTTCAATCGATGACAACGCAAAGTTTGTTAAAAATAAATCGACTCGGTAAATAATTAACTAAGACGCCTCTCTTTTGTTCATCTCTATAATTTACTGGTAAACCGTATCATTGCTATATTTAGCGGCTCGTTTGTTAACTTTGACATGACTAAGTATCGCTTACCTATCACAGACAAAAATATCAATTATGAGCAACTTTATTTACCATATAGGGCGATGCTTCCACGAAAAGGTTGACACATTAATTTGTGCAATCATTTGAAACAACCCTATATATACATGGACCTTCTGACGGGGTCTCAAAAGCTAACAAGAAGTTGAAAGGACGATTAAAACAAAAATATTATATTTGTCAGCACCAGTGCCGAACGCAATACTGTAAGTACATGTACTCATTTAATCAGCTTTTAAATAACTAAACCAATAGAAAAAATCATTTTGCAAGTTGGAAAATTTGAAGTCTTGTGGTAATACAAAATATTTGCTTTTTTCTTCTTTTAATCGTGTTTGTATGAGTACATTAAATTGATCGAATCGAAAAATTGATAGACAAAATTGATCCGTGCATGGGGGTGAATTTTTTTTTTAATGTTAATGCATATCACTTATATTATTCCTCCTTTTTTCAGAATCATGAACATATTCGAGGATGATATAGCTAGTGTTGTCATTGACAACGGTTCTGGTATGTGTAAGGCGGGGTTTTCCGGTGATGACGCCCCTAGAGCAGTATTCCCTGCCGTGACAGGTCGTCCGAGATACGACTGTTGGATGGCGGGTATGGGTGTAAAAGATACTTATATAGGGGACGAAGCACAAAGTAATCGAGGTATCCTTGCTCTGAAGTATCCACTGGAACACGGTATCGTCACCAACTGGGACGATATGGAAAAGATTTGGCATCACACCTTCTACAATGAACTCAGAGTTGCGCCAGAACAACAACCGGTCCTGCTCACCGAGGCACCTCTTAATCCAAAGCCAACAGGGAAAGAATGACTGAAATCATGTTTGAGACATTTAATACCCCCGCCTTCTATGTAGCGATACAGGCGGTTTTATCATTGTACGCATCCGGAAGAACCACGGGCGTTGTCTTTGATTCTGGTGATGGCGTCTCACACGTTGTACCAATATACGAAGGGTACGCACTCCCACACGCCATTGAACGACTGAATCTCGCTGGACGAGATTTGACATCAAATCTTGCGAGAATCCTGAATGAACGCGGATACAGCTTTACAAGTTCTTCAGAAATGGAGATCGTCAAAGATATCAAAGAAAAAATCTGCTATTCAGCTCTAGATTTCGAACAAGAGATGGTCACTGCAGTTAAATCATCAGCCATTGAGAAAAGCTATGAGCTTCCGGACGGTCAGATTATTACAATTGGTAATGAGAGATTTCGATGTGTGGAACCAATGTTCCAACCTTCTTTCATCGGTATGGAAAGTGCTGGAGTGCATGAAATTCTATACAATAGTGTCATGAAATCTGATATTGACATCAGAAAAGATCTGTTACATAATGTGGTGTTATCTGGTGGTTCAACAATGTTTTCAGGAATGGCCGATAGGATGAAGGTTGAACTTGAGAATCTTGTACCAAGCTCCATGAATGTGAAGGTGATAGCTCCACCTGAGAGGAAGTACTCTGTATGGATTGGTGGATCTATACTCTCATCTTTGTCAACATTCCAACAAATGTGGATCTCCAAACAAGAATATGACGAATGTGGTCCAAGCATTGTTCATAGAAAGTGTTTCTAAATTGTTTGTGACAAAACGTTCAAACTTGTGCTTAACATTGTGACGTCACAGTGCAATAAAAAACATTTGTGAAATGTCAAATCATAAAGAAAGCAGAGTTCACCATTCGGAACACTTCGGAATTTCCGTAAGCTGCCAATGATCTATGTAACAAAAAGGACCTGAGATATGCCGATTGCACTCTTTACCGAATTAAGACGGTTATCGTTCTTGCTATGTGTAATCGTTCGTGAAAAACGATCAGGAGATTGCCAGATGTTTGTCTGTCATTTATCTAAATATTTCCAAAATACGGTTATGAATATGTCTTTCGTACCAAATACATGTATATACACGATATTTACATTCCTTCATTAAATGTATTTACATGTACATGTATTTCATTTCTTTGTTTGTATACAAATGTATATATCTTTTATATTTCTACAGGTTTTAAATATCATTTTTGTTTTTACTGATTTAAATCGTTATATTGTCATCTGTAAATAACTTCTACATCCTATTTACGTGTTTATTTATGTTCAATAAAATACACAGAAAGTAAAACTTCTTTTATTATTTATTTTATCTGAAGGAAGAAAGTGTTATAACTAAGATTATGGTTTAGTTACATTTTCGTAGATACCATTCACGAAAACACACAAGAGAATGTTTTGTATAGTATATTTTGAAATTCTTGTATATAACTGTGATAGATCTATGTACTTATTCGCAAACATATGCATATGATATCATACGATACTAAAATTGAAATGTTTTTAAAAATAGCGCACAATATCACCTACAACAACAAAGGAATGTTTTCAATATTTTATCAAATGGCTTCGAATGTTTAACATCCCGTAATTCTTATGTTATTACTCATTATTCTAAATTAATTTTGATTCTTCAATAGTAGTCAATATATGAAACAAAATATTTTATATAAGTTTGCATATTAAGATGTACCATGCTAGGTCCGACATTGCATTTACTTCGCAAAACCAAGGGTGGTCCGATATATAAATCATACGATGGACGAATATTGAAAACATCATCGGTCCTAGGTCGACTTGGTGTAAAATGCTTGCTGTGTAGCCGTGTATGAACGTGTATTTGCTTTTTCCAACGATTTGTTTTCTTTCAGGCACATTTTATATAGCCTACCTTATACAAATACAAGTATGCTGTTCTGTTTGAAACTTATTCGGTCTCGAATTATTCTTCTGTGTCCGGAATGCTGACGAACATTCAAATAAAACTATACTATTGTTTGCGTTCGCTAATTGAAACTGCATCCGATGAGAACAAATACATTTCTTCTTTCCTTTAATTGTCTCTTTTGAAATACAAAAAGGTACTATTCAGCGTGTATACATACATGTAACAAGAACAAACATATGTCAATGAATAAATCATAAAAAATAAATGCACAATTGTATATAATAATTTAAAAAGAAAGTGCCATTGCACTCACATCTACTACAGGAGCATGCACCACTTTTTACCTAGAACGTCTCAGGTGCGTTTTGGGGGCCACATAAACCATCTTTTCACCCCAAATCATCGGAATCATGGACGTTATATGCCTTTATAAATATTATGGCAGTTTTGAAACAATAAAGATATATTTTACCATACGTTAAGTATAAACATTCTTTGCTGAAATCTACAAGCGATAGGATCGAGGAATCTGATCGATGCCCAACTCCCAGTTTCACGAACAAAGTTGAGTAGAAACTCAATAATGGACTCAAGTGTTTTTTCTGTCTAAAATTTTGTGTCTTTGACCAGTAGTGTTACATCTTGTTTCCTTATTCACTAAGATCATGTTAAACATGATAGCATAAAATATTTTGGGTCTGATCTAAAAACTCCATTTTCATTTGAGTCAAAATAACAGACTCAAATCAATTTTATTGAATTAAACAATATCAAAACATTATAGCTTCTGATAAAATTGTGGGAAATTGTTATTAGACCACACTTGTAATTTCTTTTACTACCACATTCTGAATTTTTACGTCGCCGCTGTTATAGTGCTCCAGACTGCATTTTGTTTAATGATAATCACGAAGTGCTAATAAAACGCTTCACCGAAAATGGCAGCTCCCGTAGATTTGCATTTGGCTAAAAGTAAATTAGCGGATTCTCTTGGAAGTGACATGAAAAGGTGACATTGAAAATGAATGTGTGTTTTACATTGTCTATGGCAAATGCAATGGTATGCCGATATGTAAATAAAACTTAAGGAAAAAAACGATCAATGTTACATATTTACGCGACTATGTTTATGAATTCAGTCTGAAGTTAGTTCTGTCACTATTGTTAGATGACATCAGCAGTGTTTGACACTAACTTTTTGAACATGGTGGTCCACAGGACCGGTAACTTCTCAAACCTACCGGTCCTTCAACACTTTCACAGGTCCTTCAATTTTAGTGATAATCTAAAATAAAAAAAACCCAATGCAACAGAGCGTTCTCGCATCCCATTTTTATTGATGTAAAGTAATTGTCAGTTTAATCAGGCTTACTATGGGCCTTACTGTGGGAATAATTACCTGGGTCTTCAGTGGTGGTAATCGTTACTCTAAGTGTATATTACTAAGACCACAAGCACGTCTTGTCTATCGCTCGCCAGGCTACCGAATGACTTCGCGCCATATCAGATCAGATCTCGTAAAGCGTCTCTAGTTACGAGATCGACCCAGATCACGCACCGACTTCCGGAAGAGCGAATCGGCCGCTTATGCAAATTCACTACACTCCCCCCGACTTTATAAATTGGAGGGGTCTCCAAGGGGTTCCACATGATCTAAGGGATTGCCACCCAGATGTAGGTGACAACCATGCGAAGACATCTTCTTCACCTGGGTAGGCACCACTTTGTGGGTGCCATCCAGGGCTGGCTCTTTCTTCACTCTGCCCACTCCTGTATTAGAGAGTGGTCTTCCCCACTCCCGTATTAGAGAGTGGGGTGCCGTCTAACGTTGCCGTCTAAGTGAGGGTAACCTGTAGAACCTTCAGGCAATTTCGCCCTAATTTCCCAGGACTTCCTCTCAGGTCTCTTCTCTTATTACTTTTGGCGTAGGTGGCGACATAATTTGCTACATCGTATGTACTATTCTGATTGTTTCTTTTTAAATAAAAGCAATTGTAACTTATATGAAAGATTTTGTTCATATTCATTCTAATAAGTCACTGCAAGCCTTTTCTGTATTGAAGATATTAAATGATTAAGAATCATGTGCATTTACTCAAATAAAACTGTAATGATTTACTTATAAGACTATTTTGTCATTAATCTAAAATGATTAGGTCTACAACAGCTTCGTACCTTACTAAGTAATCCAGTAACAAATTTTTCACACACAAAAATTGTGTGACACATTCAAATTACGAAATTCCTGTTCAATTTATTATGGGAGTAAAAAATTAACCAGAGAGCAAGATATACGTCATTTGATTGACAGATAGCATCATTCATGACCTCAGGACTTTACACTAACTTTAAACCTACTTAATTTCAGCAGTGCTAAAAATAGAGAATCAATATAGTGGTGCACCAGTTCAACCCGTTTGTGCAAAAATATGTGTGGACATAAATTATTGCGTTTTTGTGCTCTGAAAGTGTCCAAGCGATGATACTTTTTTTGGTTACTCGACCATAAGTCGAGTTGGATTTTACGGACAATTTCAGGACCCATATTTGATCGACTTATGGCCGAGTATTTACAGTAATCTGGATTCTTTACACTTCTTTGGTGGCATGAGTATGCAAAAAATCGCTGAAGCACTTGATCAAAAATAATTTTTGCAACAACAAATACTAGAGCATGAGTTGACGAAGGGGTACGACTACGAGTCGATTGATTCGTGTATGAGTTCAACAGTCTCTTACACGCACTTTATTATGCTGATACGTCATAGTTATGTCTAAAAATAGATACATAATTCTGGCCCTGTACCCTGCATATATAAAACACCGCTACTGGTAAACGTTGTTAACTGAGATTATGCTGATACGTCGTAGTTTATATCTATCTTAAGAATGGGATTTCCTACTTGCAAAATCTACCGGACACCCGGGCCGACCAGGTCGCGGATGTCATCGGTCCTTGGTGATTTCTGTCGGTCTCTGACCGACAGACTAGAGGAAGTGTCAAACACTGCATCAGTGTCAGTTTCGTTGTGTGTTTTTTTTAAACAACAACAATTTTAGACTTGAGATTAGATTGATACGAGATGAATACATAGCAGATTCCTCTGAATACATTTGTTTCACTAAACTTCCAGTTATTGTTTTAAAGTAATGCTTCATTATTCAAAATTTATTGCACTTGTTGTCCCGATTATTTCTGTGTAATTGAAGACAAGATCTGCTAATTAATGTATTATTGTTAAGTGTATGAACTTTTATCAAATGTTGTGCATTCTATCTTCACGAAAATGTCTGGAACCAGATTGTATTTGGTGCAGGGCTAAACAGTATACTCTAACCTCATATTTCTGCAGTACCCATATATGCTCTGCTCGGTGTATCATATTTCTTGTATAAACAGAACGATGTGCCACCTGTAGGTCACCTACTCTCACTAAGAGGCCACTTTTGTTTGGTTCCTATATTTTTGGCAATAACTTTGTCCCATTATCTTTTCATTTTAATGCAAATACCTTCATTTGGCAGATTACATCATCAATACATGAATATCAACTTATTGTCAATGCTCATACACACCTGCCCAAAATGGCTTCCTACATATTGTTTTATCCATGTCTCTTTTTTATTGACAATTACCGGTCGTCTGTTTTGCACTTACCCATGACATCACTCGCATATTGATTGACAGTTAAAATTACTCTGTTATTTGCAATTATTTTAGCAATAATTATGGTGCTAGTCATAGTGGTTACATCCGAAGTTTAGAAATATAAGTATGTACCTTTAAAAATGGCAGGAGCCATTCAGTCAAACCTGTCAGAATGTATTTTGGAACATTCACACTTAAGTAAGCAAAATACATGTCGTATTCAATAAAAGGAGATGAATATCAATTGATTAATGTAATGTAAGGTCTTTAAGTGTAAAATTATTTATTTTTTATGATAAATTTTAGAAAATATGAGGCGCAAGTATATTTTGGTAGAAAGGTTACGTACAGCTTGTGTTTGTTTTCCTTTCTAAACCTACTTTAGATATAAATTGTTTTATTTGTTTTTGATTACATGTATGTTTTTATCAATTTTGATAATAGAATGCCATTTGTCAGTCATTCATAAATTATGTAAGTTTTGATTATTTTAAGAATATTTACAATGTAATGTATTATTGTTCTATTTCAGCTACTTGCATCACTTGAAGTCATGGTTTAGACAAAAGGTAAATATGTTATGCCTTTAATTAGTATATTATCATCTGAACATCTGGATATTTTATTTTTAATCTTATCTAAAAAAAATGAAAATGGCTATATTACATACAATGATGTGATTTATAACAAATTGCATCTGCATTAGCAATAAGAAATTGTTCTGTGAAATGAGTGACATTCAAATTTGAAAAGTTCTATTAGTGGCATTGAAGCAAGGAACTACCTATCTCGTATTTAATTCATGTATTTGAAATATTAAACAATCATTGTTGAAATGTAATATTAAAAATTATCCATACATTCCTTTATGTGAGAAAGTAGGCAGTTGCTTATGGAGGACGAGAGCCTAGTATTGGTTCTTCCCAAGAACGATGCTTGCTTAGGTGAACTGTCTGCCTCATATGACTCTGACTGTTGAAAAGGGGCGTAAAACCCGATATATATAAACAAAATCCATACATTCAGTGACACACTCTGAATATTTACAGATTGCAAAAGAAGAGTTTGACTTGGAAGCTAGAAAACTGCTTAATTCTGAAACAGGTATGTATTGCTGATCTTAAGTTATTAAATGCTTCATTTAAGTTTAATCCCAATAAAACATTAAAAGCTGATCAGTAACAAATTAATTACATTGTTAACAGGACCAAAACTTTGTCTTAACTATTGTAATTTATATATCGAGGGCTCAGTGCAACACTGTCGTAACTTGTTCTTGTTTCAATATGAGTTACGACACTGTTGCGTTGAACCCTCGATTTGCTAGTGTCTTACAAGGGATACATTATTAAGATATAAAATATTGTTGGTATTTCTAGGCATTGATCAGTTTTTATCACCATCCAGATTTCATTAATCTTAAAGCCCCATTAGCTTTTTGCTGTAGAAAAATATATGCAAAAAACATTTAGTTGTTCAGTTGATATTATCCCGAGATAATTATTACCTACGAAACAAGCCCTTTTTCATCTGAAAACACTAATTTCACTGTGATTTAACTTGAAATATGTAGAGCGTGTGACGTCACTTTACTACATGTGCATAGTATGACTGCGGGAAAACATAGGTGTTCTATAAATAGAATTTATTTCAATGATATTGAAAAGAATACGAAAGTGGTTTCGGAAACATTTTTTCTTGTTATAAAGTATGCACGGGAGGAAAACACAACGGATTCCTCTGTTATAGAACAAACAGAAACTATTTGGACCAATAAATTTATAAGATTATGGGACTTTAAGGAAACTCATGAAATACTTTTATTGTTCTCTTGTGTTTCAGTGCATCTTCACAATGAGTTTTTATTGGCAATTTTCTCCAAATGTTATCCATACACATCTCTTGGTAAGTGTAATATTTACTGGTATTTTATCTCCGAAACTTCAATTTTGTTTGCTTTATGCTACAATGAACTGGTCTGGTGAGTGGCCAGATGTTTGTCCGTCTATCTGTTAAAAACTTCAAACTCAAATGAGTAATCATGACAAGAGTAGGTCACATGGTTTGGAGGTGCACCATACTCCTGGCCGTAAGGTCTGGAACAAAAGTGATTGATATAAACTTAAAAAACGTTGACAAATGAAGAAATAATACTAGTTCGTAAATTTGTGTGTTTTGTTGTGCAATCCAAATTGATATAAACTTAGTCATGTTTAAACAGTAATTATCCAAGAATAATCATCATTGAGAGCATGTATCTCATATGTACTTCTTAGTTAAAAAGTAAGGGCATATTAGTAACTATATCAATGAACAACTTGCTTGTTGAAAACCCAGAACTGGTGAAATAAACTTTGACAGATAGTAAATTTCTTATAAAAAGTATGCAGTGATATTTTGGTGAGGCAATATCTTATAATGTTTTAAAGGTAGACCTTAAAATATTTTCTTTCCGAACTGATTCATTTGTATTTGGTACACATCAAATAAAGATATATTTCATGCGACTTCACTTTTTAATGCATACTTTTAGGTCCAAAATCTCCCCCTGGTCTCAGTCACTCTTCAAGTAAATTATCAAAGAAAGGGAAGTTAAAACGAAGGGCTACCAATGTCAGGAGTTCATTCCAGGTATGTAATCATTTGTGTACAGTCAAATCTCTGTTAGTGGCCAACTCAGGATACTGACCACCCTGTAAATAATGGTCATTTTGGTGTCGCCTGACTAGGCGGCACATAGGTATTACTTTGTCGGCGGCGTCGTCCCCTTTTGCTTGTCTGGAACATAACTTTGTCACCATAAGTTCAAATGACTTCAAACTTGGTGTGCATGTTTCTTGTAATGATCCAAAGTGCAGTGCACAAGAACCATAACTCTACCTTGTGCGGTTTTTGAATTATTCCCCTTTGATTGATTTTATTAGAGGATTTCTTGTCCGGAACATTACATTGTCCCCATGAGTTCGAATGACTTGAAAGTTGGTGTGCTTGTATCTTGCAATGACCTGAAGTGCAGTGCAGAAGAACAGTAACTCTACCTTGTGCAGTTTTTGAAATATTTCCCTTTGATTGATTTTATTAGAGGATTTCTTGTCCGGAACATAACTTTGTCACCATAAGTTGGAATAAAGCAGACAATTACTTAATAATTCCTTTTAATTGTTAAGAAACTTTCAGAAAGTGTAAACAGGCACAAAAGTATTCTACATAAAAGCAAGGTTAAGTGCACTTTGCAACATTTTTGCTCATATGTCACGTAAACTATCCAGCGTCAGGCGACACATCCGACTCACAGAGTTCTAGTTTTTAAAAAGTGTCATTTTTTATATGGAATAAAATGACCTACAAATATAAGCCACTTGTCAATTAAAGTCATATTGTGTCTTTTTCATGGGTGACCTTTTTCACAGGTTTGACTGCCCATTTTATTTGATAACTTGGTCTTAGTACATGGTTTGTTGTTACATGCTTTGCATAATGTTTTCTTTCGAGGTTTGTTAGTTGATGATAAATATTCATAGTTATTTCCTCATAGTAAACTCAATTTTTAGTAAGAAGTGCTGGCTGTGTTTGGAGATGCTCAATAAAATTATAGTCAATAGTAATCCGACGTCTTTATGATATCAGATAAGTCCTTGATAAGCTGAATAACATCTTAATTTTTCAGCATGTTTTCTCTAATTTTCAGCATAGATTTGTGCCAGTAAATCCCATGTCATGTGCCGTACAGGCCACTTATAAAGGGGCTGAAGATACATGTAAGTTATTGTTGTTATTCTTTCATTTCTTTCTAAATGAAAATTCCACTGAACACTCATAATTTAGTTGAGATTCTTCATCAACTTTTCATGCCCCGGGCATCAAATGATGCGGGATGTATAGTGATTGTCCGTCTGTCTGTCCGTGCAAGGTAAGTCAAGCTGCTAATGGGGACATATGTGGGTTTATTGAACGCAACTTCTTGTTTAAGGAAAAATTTAAACCTGTTAGTCATGTTCACTAGCTTAACTGATCATCAAGCTTTTGGTGACTTCCACAAAATTGCTTACTTTTTAAACTATTTTCAGAGTTTTTAAATGATTTCTTTATCATGTATGATATTATTGTAAATGGTATTTATGCTGGTATAGATTTATCCACTGTAATTATGATGATTGTATTAATTCTATAACACTGATGCAATTTATCGTGTTTATTGTTTCAGTATTTGCTGGACGGGAGTTAACGCTACCTGATATTTCCATGATTCATGGTCGGCTCCTGGTCTGTGCATGGGAAGTTGGTCTAGTTAGTGTTGATGAAGCTGTAGTCAGTCTTATTATTCAAGCTCTTGAGGTAGGAAATATGACTGGTGTTTTTTAGCTCACATGTCACAAAGTGACAGGGTGAGCTTTTAGGATCAATCTTCATCCGACGTCGTGCGTTGTCAAACTTTATGTTGTGAACACACTAGGGGCCACACTTTTAGCTCAATTTTAGCAAAACTGGGTCAGAACGTTAATATCGACAAAATCTCGGACGAGTTGGATATTGGGCCATTTGGGGCCTAAACTAGGTCACCAGGGCATAATAAGGGAAAACCTTTTTTTAAAGGGCAACGCAACCCTAATTATGAATTAATCTCATTTAAATAATTATTCATTATTATTCTGAAAAAATTAAATAATTTGAGCGTTAAAATTCGCACATTGAAGATATTTTACGAAAATATCGTAGAAACTTGGCTATCTGAAAGAGTACAGGCCGCCGCCATTTTACCCATTTACAATAGATTAACAGGTGCGTGTGACGTCATTTTTCACAAAAACGGATATGGCGAATAAGCGAGAGTGAAAGAGAATGGTTGATTATTATAGATATCACCTTTAATTGTGAGGAATAAGCTTAGGAAATCACGCATTTGTATTTTAGAATCACAGCCATCATATCCTTCCATGTTATCCACCAAAACACAATTTTCACAGCCACAAAATTCTTCAATAGAATCAAAGCTTAATTTTCCATTCGACACTTAGTAAATCCATTTTTATAGTGACATAAACTAATACTAAAATTTTTTTATATTTATAAATTGCGTGAAAAATACTGACGTGAAAACTTAATTATAGCAGGGATGTTATATAGCACCCCTGATTATAGTAATATTTCATTTATAAGAATTAAGATCAAACACTTCGAAGTGCGACAAACATTATAATTGGTTGTATTTTCTTACACCATTTCCATCGTAAATCTATCTATATACAAACATGTAAAAGTTAATTTACAGATTAAAATATCACTGAAGATTATTGTAATTATCACATCTATACAAAGTGGTGTACGTACGCTCAGTTATATTTTTTGTTGAGTTGGGAGTTAAACAGTATTGCACATTTTATTGTGGGGTAATATATATAGCATCATTAGTGTGATTTGCAGGAAAGCACCGAAAATGTGGAAATTTGCCATTATTTTCGGGAAAAGTAGAATATGATATACATAAATGCTTAATAATCATATAACAAACATAAAAGCCAAAAGCAAGTGTAGTTACTTCTTAATCTTTTGCCTAAATTACCTTTCAGACTGTCAATCCATAATCACTACATATTTATTTTCCAACTTCAGTATGCTCACTTTAAAAATCAATATCTCCCACACTGATGAAAATTACGTCACAAGACAACAAAAACCAGACATAATATTGCATCATAGACTTCTTACACTTCTGTTGAAAAATAGTGTTCTAGGTCATAGCTCTAATTGATCAACCAATGAAAAGTCGCTAATCAGTTGATCACACGACCACACATGGATTTGCCATATTACACATGTCTGTCGGTGTTTCTTTTTGAAGTCAGCTGTCTCCACATATCATTGTCCTGTGCATATTTCGGTGTCATAAAACTTGCTGAGACAGGGTGATGTGTAATTTACCGCTTATCTGATTGTTAATTGAAGTTTCATGTGAAATTGGAGTAATAGGGACCTTGGTTATTGTTTTAGGTACGTGACATAGACTAAATAAACAAATAGTGTCATGCAGTTGTCTATAATTTGAAAAAATTATTAAATCATTATCAGATATTTCACAGTATCAGTAAAACGATTTAAGAATTACATATAAAACTCATACTTTGTTTTATTTTGATCTCATGTAATGTTTCTGTTTATTATTAATTTTCCATTATGAAATATCACTAACAATCGTATTTTCATCTTTTTTTCTTTATTATACAGACAAAATAATTGCACCATAATTATTGGTTCAAACATCATAATATATAATGTGTTCCTGCACATTTAAACAATCAATAATTATTACGTCGGTATGACCACAGGTAACTGTATCATGAATAGATAATAAAAATAATAAAAAAAAAATATTTATTAATATATTAACATTATTAATAAAAAAAAAAAATTTTTTTTAATTTTTATAATCTATTCATGATACAGTTACCTGTGGGTATGACATAAAAGTTGATAATTTTCGAAATTAACTGAAGTTTGTAACACCACCAATCACATCTTTTTTTGTATAAATTCAAAACGAATAGCAATGTTAAATTGTTTGTACCGAACGAATAGTAACCATTAATTTGGATAAGTGTAAAAATATATTGTCATTTATAATACAATATACAATGCAATATCTTTTAAGGCCGTATATCTTTTATAATAGTGCTCGCAGAACGGGTGTATTGGCTTTTACACTTTGTGAAATATGACGTCACGACATGTGACTATTCTTTCAAAATGGCGGCGCCCTAGGAGATTCGCTCAATCACTAAATGACAATATTAAATCACCAATATTTTTGTTAAATGGTGGATTTTTTTTTTTTTAAATGCAGGAATCATCATAACTTTAGTAGTTCTACACGACTAAGTGCTTCAAAAGTCAACATTGCGTTGCCCTTTAAACTGAATGATAGTTAGGCTTACCTTAGCCCTCACATGCTCGGTCCACACAAATTTTTATGCAGACCTAGTTTGCCATGCAATTGTTAAACTAGTTCCTGTTCCATGTTGCAGTGTGAGTCTATATAAGTTCAATTTTAATGAGTTCTTTCTGTACTTTGATTAAAGTATGTTTCGAACAAGTTTATCCAGAAGAATAAAAGTTTCTAGGAAAGAAGTTTGTTTATGGAATTAATAGAGAAGTGTGGCTATTGTGTATACAAGTTCTTGATAATCTTAGTTACACTTTTTCTATAGAAAAATGTTGATTTATTCCTCCCTCTTACTTACCTGATGACCTTGTTCTAAGAGGTAGTAAAGAATGGTGACAAATACACTGTCAATATGTATTGATTGAACAGTAAATTGATAACAAAGTCTTGTATAAACAGACCACCTTGACCCATTTAGCCAGGTAAATGCCATATTACTTTTACTTAAAGCGACCCACCAGCCACCTCAGTGGTTAAGTGGTTAAGGTTGCTGACTTCAAATCACTGTAACCTCTCACTGTTAGAGGGTCGTGGGTTTGAGCCCACTACCAACCATGTCTCTTTATGTGAAAGTAGACAGTTGCTTACAGAGGATGGGAGTCTAGTACCGGGTACTGGTTCTTCCCAGGAGCGATGGTTAGGTGAACTGTCCGCCGCATATGACTCTGACTGTTGAAAAGGGGCGTAAAATTCAATAAAAACAAATTTACTTAAAGCTTGGATAGAAAGCTGGACTCAATGTTCTTTGTCTATTGTTTTTCAGACTGAATTGAAAAATATTATCTCTCATATCTTATCACGAAGGAATGGATATAAAGTTCGTGAAGGAAAGTTCCATTATGCTATGGGAACACAGATTCCAAATCCTTATATCAGACATAGCCAGATGCTGCAAGATAGAACATTAGAAAGGTAATGTCATGCCATCATTTTTTTTCTCTTAGCAAATAAGGATGGATTCTATATCATGTGCAGTCTGCGAAATAAGCACTTGTCCAGTTGTCCGGGACAAGTAATTATTGATTCGGACCTGTAACTTTTACGGTAATTATGTATAGAGTATTATCAGTATAAAGGAAAACCATTCACTTTTGGTGATTCGGACAAGTAGTTCCAAATTCTAAATTCACAGACTGCAGTATCACGAAAGTTTCTATAAATGACCTGAGGTCTCTTTTCTAGTCAGGGTTTATTCATTGATATTTATTTGCTAAGATGACACTTTTAGACTTGAAAATCTCAGTACTGCTGTAGTATATTGCATGTTGCACCGACAGCCTTAGTCATTTGTATGCTTTCCAGCTTTAATGATGGAAGAAAATCCCGGGCAGCTTCTTCACTTGCAAAAATGTCATGGATAGGATTTAAACTCACAGCGGTGAGAGGCTAGTGATTAATAGTTATAGACCGTAACCGCTTGACCACAGAGGCCCGCCTCCGTGGTCGAGTGGTTAAGGTCGCTGACTTCAAATCACTGCAACCTCTCACTGATAGAGGGTTGTGGGTTCGAGCCCCGCTACTGACCATGTCTTTTTAAGTGAGAAAGTAGACAGTAGCTTACGGAGGATGGGAGTCTAGTACTGGTTCTTCCCAGGAAAGATGCTTAGGTGAACTGTCCGCCTCATATGACTCTGACTGTTAAAAAGGGGCGTAAAACTGGAGATAAACAAAGAAAAATCAACCACAGAGGCTCCTGATGAATCGTGTATAACTTGTAAATGATTTGTATTTCAGTGAAGCTACCATGATTACAGGTACTGGACAGCATGTCCCTAACAAACGTTATCCATTGGATTGTATGGAAGGGTACACTGCCCAGGGACTGTCAGATAACACTTCAGATACAAATGACAGGGAACCAGTCTCATTATATAACATTCTAGAAGCATTACAGGTTAGTTGTTAAGTCTATACAAGACTTCTTGGTTACATTTTTAGTCTCTTTTGTGATCACTGTATTGTCTGCTTCTGTACGAAAACTTGAATGCAGCTCATGACTCGGAAACTGTAAGAGATAGCAACATGAAACGTCATAGGTGTATAGATCTCACTGAGGTGGTGAACAGTCGAGTATTTGCACCACTTGCATTGCTCTTGTTTTCTCACTTTTGAATTAAAGTAGATGTAAATAGTGTTAATGACTTGATCTTCCAATTTTAACTTATGTTAGGTGTTAGTTAGAAGTAACCATTGTTACCAATGGTTATTACTGAAACATCATTTCTCGATAAAATCACCATTTCTTGATTAACACAACGAAACCTGTCAAACTTAAACATGTACACTGTTACTTCGGTTAAAGATCCCTGGAAGTTAGTACATTTTTAAAAAAATAATTGTATCTTCCTTTATTGGTATAGTTCTGCAATCATTGCATAGTTAAAATGAATTGAAGCTTCAAAATAATTTGCAAATAATGAATGGTTCATACGAATCTTGCTTATGTCCATGTGCTGACAAGCTAAAATTAGTTTGGACTTGAAAGATTTTACTAAAATATCAGTATTTATAATGTGTAATAGGAGGAGGAAAATAATGTACCCGATGCTGGGTTCGAGCCCTCGACCTCCTCAGTCCTGCTTGCAAGTTAGATGCTCTATCAACTGAGTTAATGGATATCCCAGCCAATTTACAAATACAAGATAGAACACCGCTGCATATGTATATGTACAGTCTAATCTGTGAACAAAGGCCACCCTTAGGAAGGACATATTGTGACCTTTATTGACAGGTGACCTTTATTGACATGTGGCCTTTATTGACAGGTGGCCTTTATTGACAGGTGATCTTTATTGACAGGTGACCTTTATTGACATGTGACCTTTATTGACATGTGACCCTTATTGACAGGTGGCCTTTATTGACAGGTGACCTTTATTGACAGGTGGCCTTTATTGACAGGTGACCTTTATTGACATGTGGCCTTTATTGACAGGTGACCTTTATTCGGATGTCATTTTGTTCTAAATAACCAATTATTGTTTTTTTTAAAGAATGGTCTTTATTAACTGGGTGACCCTTAATTTGAGGTGGCTTCTAATACAAGTTTGACTGTACTTATAAGGTCTGAACTCCTTAGTCCTAAATTTGTCTACTTGTTGTTGCATTTCAGACATACCGAAACACCATACCTTCCCATTCAGTGTACGCTCCAGCCATAGAGAGAATAATACATAAACTTTGGCACCCTAGTCATGAGGAAATTGATGCAATAGATAAAAAAGATGAATTGACTCAGAAAAGTTTACACAGTAATCCAGTCAAGATAACGTGATGGCTGTATCAATGTAGATACATTTTAGTACAATGTTGTTAGCTCCTACATGTGCAGCTGTCAGAGTGAGGTGTTCAAATATTGTGCATTAAACTTAATATTGAGACAAGACAGTGTGAGCACTGAGCAGGATATAGGAATCTACAAACTGCTGCTTGATCAAGGTGACCTATGTTTCAGTTAAAAATAACCAAAGCCAATTATTGACTGACGAAGGGACTCTGTATTGCATGATTATGCAACAAAATCTCACCCAAAGTCACTGGCTAGACGAGTGCATGATAGAATGAGGGCATCAGTTGCGAAAGAGAGATAATTTACACTCGCTGCACAGCCAAAAGATTGGTCTATCTTTCCTCTTCAATTGACTCAAATAAATAAATGCTTTTGCATATCTTTTTCAATATACAATGTATCTTGAATTGAATTTTATTGTATTCGATAAATGTAATAGAGTTTATGACTTGACAGATGTTACAGAACAAATCAAGGGTTCAACGCAAGAATGTCGTAACTCATATTGAAATAAGAACAAGTTACGATAGTGTTGCGCTGAGCCCTCGAAATAGTTCTCTATCTTTCTTTATACTTTCCCATCATCATGAATGTATTTTCTCTCTGACGCACCTACTAGTTCTCTTAGATGCTTGAATTGATTTTTTAAGGAATGGAATTGTCTGATACAAAATAAGCGATGCTTTGATCATAATCTTGTTAATGTATATCATTCTTGACTGTATTTGTATGTATTGTACTGTCACTTTGTGGTAATACAAACGTAATGGATCAGGACTTGACTAAAGATTTTTCAGGCTAATAGTCAAGCTGCTAAGTATTTTAACTTGTTCTACAGCAATTCCAACTGGTCTTCTGTTGATTTTCACGTACAGATTTGCTTTATTGATGTTATTTAAATTTAATACCTTTTTCCTCTATTTCATGATTGTTATGGAATTAAATACATGTAGTTAGGTGATTTTTCAAAGAGACCGTTCAGATAACAAAAAGCTTACTTTTGGTACAGATTTTTAGTCAAGTATGTCAAGTATATAATAAAAGATTCTTGATTTTTAACCGATGACTAGAATTTAGTAAGCTACTGTCTCGAGGGTTCAACGCAAGAGTGTCGTAACTCATATTGAAATAAGAACAAGTTACGATAGTGTTGCGCTGAGCCCTTGGTCTGTTAGATGACCCATCAATATCCTACATTCTAAACATAGTTTTCGAAAGGAGTCATTTTGAGTCTTTTATACCAAATCAATGAATGATTTATGAAGGGAAAATTGGGTTCTTCAGCTTGTCCTAGCTCATAGCCAGACAACTGGTTTATGTTGGGAAACATGACAATGCCTACAGTGTGGTATGTTGGCAGCATAGTTTGAGTATGTCTGGGAAGGAATTAGTCACTTGTGTGACATTCTTTGTACCTGTTAATGTATAATAATTGTATTATTGACAATAAATGAAAATAATTGCATGATAATATGTCTTATTTTTTCATCCTGTAAGATGGTAAGGTATTGTGTTTCAACAAAGACTTGAAGGCTTATCATCTCTCATGACACATTCATCATCAGTTGTTGTTGTTGTTTAGTGAACAAAGACAGGCACCTTGTTAGCTTTCTATGCACTCTTAATCACAGGTAACTGTATCATGAATAGATTATAAAAATATGAAAAAATTTTTTTTTAAAAAAACATAATATTAACATATTCATAAAAAAATTTTTTTTTCATATTTTTATAATCTATTCATGATACAGTTACCTGTGCTCTTAATGTGTTCATTTACTCAGATTATCCAAGAAACTTGAAATGCCAAAATGGTAACTTCATTGTTTTAACCTCGATAATGACTTAGCTCAAAATATCAGAGCCTAGTGATGGCAATGGCAAAACTCAAAATTGGAAAAACTTATTTGGGTTGCTGCTTTCCAGCAGATAGAAGAACTTTTTATCCCCCACTATGTGAAATGGCAGAAGTGTGTAAAGTGTTGCCCCCGGTCCGTACCTTCTAATTTTGTATCTAGAGAAATATTGCATGGATTGGTTTCATATTTTATATGAAGGTGTATAATAATCAATACAGGTCAAGATAGATTCCATTAAAATCCAAACATTTGTTGTGACCCCTTTTTGACTTAGCTCTCAGTGGGTGCATTCATGTCCTCTGGACACATTTCTAATTAAATGATGTAAAGGGAACTTCAAATGATTATTGGATTAAGTCTGGTTTTTATTGCCTGTAAGATGAATAAATTGGAGACAAAGACAGTGTTTATCATTTTATTTCTACAAGACGTCCATTTTCTGACTTATCAATTATATGTTATTTCAAATTAACAATATTCAAATTTCTCAAAGAAAAGTTTCTTTACTCTCAAGTCTAAATAGGAGAATAATGTTCCAATGTTTCTAACACGACAGAAAGTATTTTAAGTCTTCATAACATAATTACATGTATCTAACTGCAGAAATAAATTCAGTTTCAGCTGTCAGTAAAAATAATACATGGAAAAAAATTCACATTACAAACTGCAAATAATATTTCTGTATAAATACACTGTCCATTAGAACTAAAAAATATGTACTAAGTGAAGTCTCCATGAAAATTTAAACTTTATAAGATCATAAACCAGACTTTGTGATTCCAGAATTCTAGCATTTTCAAAATGGCTCCAACTCAATGCAATAGTCATAAGTTTTCATACTTACATTAGAGAAATAAATGGACATGGTGAAAATGGGTTAATAACAGGACTGAACAATCCTACTGTGTATTTTACTAGATTACGACTTGAATGCAATGAACACTGTATAAATATTTACAATATGGTATGATTTGTAATGGTATAAAAATGACACACGATGACAATAAACTTAACACACAATCATCCATAAATAACACTTCTGGGCACATACTGTAACTAATCTTCCTA
This sequence comes from Lutraria lutraria, assembly GCA_964023205.1. NCBI lineage: Eukaryota > Metazoa > Mollusca > Bivalvia > Venerida > Mactridae > Lutraria > Lutraria lutraria. Next base: position 15,056,044 of record OZ026840.1, read on the forward strand.
TGTTCTAAGGTTGCATCTAGGGTCCAAGTATAATTTCACATTGCAGCCTTTTGCCATTTAGCTGCTTTCAATACGGACCGTAGAAAATCAAACAATCAAGATTTTAGAGATCTGAGACTGGTGTCTCTAATGTATTCATGTTTATTATCTTAAATTAGGCATGATTTAAATCTGGTTTTCCTACGCAGTTCCATGAGCTTGCTGATAGGGTTGACATATTGCACTTAAATCAAACTAGCTCTAAAAACAATTTAATAGACACACAAATTCCCAACAGTTTCTGACATATTGAATAAATGTATTTGCACATAATTCTTTTTTTAAATCAATAGAATTTTTCACTACACATATTTAAAAACTTTGGAAAATTAAGAGAATGAGTTTAGAGACAAATGTAAGACATCAGTTTTGTGATAGGTTAACTTTTAAGACTTTGCTAAGACATGAGATGTTAGTTAACATGGTCAAATTGGATTAAATAAACAACAGAACATAGAAATATTCAAATAAAAACTAAAGACAGAAATTTCAGAAGCTTTTCAATAACAAAATAATGACTTGACATTAAAACAAACTTTCCTACAACTTAGTACAATTGTGATTCAAATGTTAAAACAATAGATTTCTCAAGATTGAATAAGGAACAAACTGAATGATAAACATGCTCTAAGCAACAAGGATATGTTCTATGTCTCAGTTTAATCTAGCCGAAGCTCTTTGACAATGATGTATGCATTACATTGCAGGTCATCGTCAAAGTCAGTTGTTCTTCAAAAGAAAAGCTAACAGGTAAATGACTCAAACTGAGTCACGTTCACTTTCCTTTTAAATGTGCAAATTTCCATAAAACAGGTGTAAAGGGCAATGAATTATACTAAAATCTATCAACATGAAAATGTAAAATATTTTGCAAATGTTTCAGACTACCCTTGATTTCAACATTTTCCTCGCAATGCTTAGGGTTAAGTCCAAAGCGTTCAGGAAAGCATGTGAAATGATCTGCTTCAATAGACGAATGAAGAAGCGTCTTAAGCTGTTGACTTAGAAAGAGGACAATTCATAAATGAAATGATCAACAAGACTAAATAAAAAAGACCAGTTTAGTTATGGTACCCTGAACAAGGTTCAATCCTAAGTCAAGTCAATGAATTTCAGAAGTCAGTCAAATGAGCACAATGTTGCAAAATAAGAACAGTTGGATGATTTCATGCTTCTTGGGGCATTCTTTCCTACAAAGCAAATAATTCAGAATCCATCATCAGTCTACATCATATCTCTTGTACAACATAATTCAATTCTCCAGTGTATAGTTTACATACAATACCAAACAATGAAAAAGATGACAAACATATCAACAACGTACAACAAAAAATTTACAGTACATAAATTTGCAGTTATCTTAAATTGCGGCCAAACACCAACAAAAGTCTTAACAAGAAACGGAACAAGCACCAACATACAGGTGTTTCTGAACGCAGTGCAGGGCTTTCATTTGATCCTTAAAATGTTTTTTTGAACCTTGAAATCAGTAAAATAAGGATGCTGACTCTAGAGAATTTATACCAAAGGGTCAAATTTATTATTACAATAGTAGGGAATTTTGCTGACCCTCAACTTTTGATGTCTAATGAAAACCCTGCCGCATTGATATGGATGATTGAATATATCTTAGAAGCATTTGCCTGATGTTACAAATGCAATAAAATCAGTTTTATTGCTAATTTTCTTGGATCATTAAAATCGTACATAATGGAGAAATCTAATTTCTAAAAACAATATTTCTATGATGGGAGTATAAAATACTATCGTTCATAATATAATGTCAAAACATTTTCTTTTGTTAAGCAATCTAATAAAAATGTAAATACAAAAAATAAATTTACACCCAAAAAAATCTGACAGATGAATATAGTCAGTTGAACCAATGAACGCATACATATTCCATCCTAGTACAATAATTATTTCGAGCAGTTCTAATCAAACTGGCCTGAAACATTAACAAAGGAAGAGTTTCACACTGTTTTTTCACTGAAATTGGACATCCGTTGTAATACATACACACACAGTCAGTCCATCAAATCTTTCACTCCAATGATGAGCGGGTTCATTTTCATTTCAACAGTAAACTCCGTCCTGGCTGACAACAAATGTATTTGATGGCAGAATGAGATTTAAATGGTTACCATGGATACTGATTTTTCACTATACATCACTTTTCCACAGTTTTATAGTCTTATCATTCTCAAGTGCAGCTGATGCGATGATATTCTCCGTAGGATGACACGCACAACAAAGAACTACATCTGAAATTAAAACAAACATATGTTCACAAGTCGTCATGAAGATGTTTTTTATTGGTAATATTGGTCCATGGGTGAAAGTTGAAAATTTCAAGAAAAAAAATGGAAATTTTAACCTCAGTGCAGTAGAAACAATAAAAACCAGTTCAGTCTGGACATGCGGAAAAACTGAAACACTATATTCCGGAAAACATTCACCCGGTATATCCTAATGTCAATTTTATTTATTTATTCGGATTTAACACCATTTTTAACATTATTTCAGTTATATTGTGGCGTGCAGTTATCCTAACAAGCTTCCCTGGATTTCATTAAGGCCTTAACCAGTACTAACCACATTCTATCCAAAGCTACGCCACATAATTCAGAGGTGAACAATTTAACATAAGACGTAATTATCTACAGTTAAATTTGTCACAAACAGTGTAAGCCTAACCAAGGATCAAACTCGCAACCTCTTGATCAGTAGACCAACGCTCTAACCACTGAGCTAACTGAGCAGGCTCCTAATATCAAAGCTTGTAATAAATTTGTATCAACTGTGACAAACCATTTATTATATCATATCTGTTTAACAATGTGTAGAATCAATTATTTAGATAGGAATCCTGATACAATGATATCAATTTTTCCAAACATTACAGATGGAATTAAATAGGGCTGTCCCGATATGGCTGCGTACCGGTACGTACCGGTACAGTGCTGAACGATATGCGTATCGTATCGGAAGGTCCCGTATCGGCCGTATCGCGGTTTTTTATTTTATATTAAAAAACTCTTAGAATGTTGAACAACTGAACTAAATTTGCGAATTTACTCTCGTATCATCGTCAGCAATGCTTACTCAACTAATATCAGGGATTCCATGCTTTATTTATAGACATTAGCCGCGTGAGGTAAAGCTAGACAACAAATTCAATTCGAGCACTAGTATTCAGATTTTGTCAAGTAGAAATTGACTTATAATTTGTATTACGCCACCATGTAATTTTACATAGAAATATGGCAACATTTTGGTTTGCCGATTAATGAAACAAGCACGTAGTTGACTGTAAGAAGTGTCAACGTGATGTCAAGTATAGTGGTGGGACTAGCAATCTTAGAACAAATATGTCTCACCATCATATGATTACTCATTATTGATTTAATTTAGTATTGTTAATCAATTTGACAATCATAACCCTTATTCTTTAAACAATTTTATGTGGCTAGGTTCTTATTGATATAAGGTCATTTATGGGACCGAGATTATAACTTGCTTCTGTAATAAAATTTTCATAATTATTTTATTTCCACAGAATCAACTAACATATATGTGAATCAAATTGATGCCTTTAAGTACAAGACAATTTTAGTTTTATATCTTTTTAACAGTTAAGTAGGACTTTCTACCACCAAACAAGTGTGCAGAGTTCCCAAAAAACACTAATATTACAACGTTTTTCATTACTTTAAAATATTTTTATATCGTATCGTTGATATCGCATATCGCTAGTACCGTATCGCAATACGTATCGTATCGGCTGAGATCTGTATCGGGACAGCCCTAGAATTAAATCAGTCAATATCATCACAAGGCCTAACAAACATTCACAATAATTCCGAAGCAACAAAAACACAACACAGACATTGTCTATAAAACATCTCTGAAATTAACAATACCTGTGTGAACCAAATGAGCTCATAATCACATCTTACTTACCTGTGTGACCTTGTAACTTTTGAACGATCTCTTTTGTCTGTAAATTCCAGATGTAAACCATATTGTCTTCTGAGCCTGACACAATCCACTGAAATGTATATAAATATTTACATTACCGAATGCCAAATCTACAATGTATGTTTGGAAACTCAATAGAAAGTATTAAACTGATAAATCCATATTTTTTACTTAAAATCTAGCCAGCAATCTAAAATGAGGCAGAATATTTTTCTGTGAAAACAGCTGAGCTAGTAAGTACTACCAGATTGTTTTTACCTTTCTTACATATATTTATAATTATACCAATATTATTTGTAGGACAGAGAAGACCTTCACAATTAAACTAACAACAGTTACAAACAAGAGTGGCAGGTAAAAAATATGCTCTTCAAGGGCCATAACTCAGAAGTGCCTGGGCCGATTGGGCTGTTTATAATGGCCATAAACATTTCCATCAAGTTTGGAGTTGATCCGAATAAAACTGTTTGAATTAGAGAGCGGACACCGTTGTGGACGCCCGCCCGCCGTGGGTGTTCCCATATGACCCGTTTTTCAAACGGGCATTTGATAAATTTAGTATTTCCAGTCCAGACAAGTATATAAAAGGGGAATTTAGCACAACAAAGTCCAAAATGGGAAATATATAACATATAATTTATTTCCATGGAATATGTGATTATTTAGTAGTTTAAATAATAAATATTACTACAATGTAATTGGTGACAATGGTGCGAAAAATGTTGTTTTTTTTTTACATGATCATGTGGAAAACACTTCTGGCCACTTTAGGGTAAAAAAAATGAAGGAAATTTTGCCCATATAAGGCAATAAATACAGCAAAAGAATCACTGAATACTACAATAGGGGTAATTGACTAATCAACAAAAGCATATCTCACCTTTCCACCAGTGACGGAAAAGTTGGCAAATATACAATACTTTTCATTTTTGTGACCAGTGTATGTTTTCAAGCACTGAAAAATAAAAAGTCAACTTCATTTACTATTTTCACAGACATAAAAATGAAGTTTTGAACCAGTTTTGGTAATTACATTCTTTAAGGGTTTTAACAATCATTAACTTGATTAAGAAGTGAGACAGTTTTGAAATCTGATATTTCAGTATTGGCTCTTAGCCGTCATGAAATTACGAAGCTCACAAAAAATCATAAAATTAGTTTATATGAATTCAATTAAAAGTGGGTGATCTTAAATATAATCCAATGTAACTCTTTCTTTGTGAGCTGCAAAACATAGTTTTAATAAATCTCCCAACTCAGCTTTCCACCATTATAATAATAAATATTCCACAGTAAAGTTCAAAGACGTGAACTCTAAAAGTTAAATATCTAGCTGATGCCCAAATTGTATCAATTTTGATTTAAAATGATAAAATTCTTAAAACAAATCAATTCAAAACTCACTTTTCCTTTGCTATAATCCCAAAGTTTTAATGTGCTGAAGAAAAAAAAAACATACACAATTTATTAATTTATGAGATCAACAAAGATTTTGTAAGAATTTCCCTTTAAGCCAAATCTCAAGTATGATAAACTGTAGTGATGTAAATGCCTCAATTCTCAAACCACCACCATGTCAATTGTCATTTTAAGAGTATGCTCAAAAATGATCAAATCAAATACTCAACTTAAGAGACAGCTACTCTAGAACTCATGGTTTTACTTAAAACAGAGGCATGTTTTCAAGTCTTTATAAAGATTGAAATCAACCATTTAGGGAGTATAACTATTGACCTGAAATATCTCTTTCCTCGAAACCAAAGGAAAATATTCATTAAGATTGTGAGTTAATATGTAAGGCTATCCTCAAAAAATGTTTGTTTGTGATAAATCTACCTTGAGAATTTTCAATGGGCAATATTTTATATAGAAATATTTTATTTACAATTATTTTTTACATTGAACCTAAAATATATGTCCGAATGCTATTTTTTATTGAAAAGATATTTTTTTTACCCAAGATGACAAAAAAAGTTGGGAAGCGGCCTTTTTGGTGAGTAGGCAGCATTACAGCAAACAAAATATTTTTTAAAGTTGCCCTAACTAAACATCAACTTACTTGTCTAATGTAGCTGCTAAGATGTATTTTCCATTTGGAGAAAATTTCACAAAGGATACTGGTGGGTTATCATCGTCTATCAGTGTTTTAAGACATTGACCTGATGCTGTGTCCCAGATACGACTGTAAAATACACCATAAACAAGTAATGGAAAGATACCGATAATATCTGACCAATAAAATAAGATTTCTATCAAAAATAGAATTATTTGGATAATAAGATAACAAGGTCTATAATCATGTGATATATTTTTTGATACCACAGGGTCTGGAAAAATGATGACACCCACAAGTTTGCATTTTTTGTTGAAAGTTTAAATGTTTTTCATGTAGCCCAGGCATGTTCCATCCAACAATTTTCCAAATCCATCGGCACCAAATTTAACATTGAACTCGTGGGTGCCGCCATAATAAGTTATGGTCATAATCTAAACATGGTAATAATAGCACTTGTGAATTCTTTTCATTTCAATGAAGGAAGTATCAAAAGTGAAGTTACAGTCAAGATGATAATAGTCCAATCTCAGAAATTAGCACCAGTCAAATGGCACTTACCAATAATTCATGCAAAACTGCAATCATACAATGTAAGAAAATGCTTCTAACTAAATTTCAGAACAAAATACAAAACATAAAATTGAGCCCATTTAAAAGAGGCCTATTTCATAGATTAATATATGTACTTCTGGATTGTATGGTCATATATTTTTGAAATGCACAGCATTCTCAACACAATAAAGACATCAATGCCTATTTCTTCCTGTTATTTTAGCAGCTCATAATTTGAGTAGAATTAAACAACTCAGCTAAGACACATCAGTCCCTAAAATGATTGGGAGGTCTGCTATTTTCCCAAAAATCGGTTTGACATACTACATTTAAATTTTCATGTGTTGAATCGTTGTACTTACCATAAACCGTCGTAACTACTTGAGACAATAAGAGATCCATCTCTATTGAAATGTACAGCAGTAACAGGATCGGAGTGAGCGGGTAATGTTTTCAGACATTTGCCAGTCTTAACATCCCAGATACGTACACTTTCATCAAACTGAAGGATTAAATGGGATACACTGATGAATTTCAAACACTAGAATTTCATTGACAATCTAGAGTTTAAAAATGTTGGCCAAATTTTTATGACAACCTGTTTTACTTGAAAATTCTTAAGAGACCATCATGGCTTAACATGTCAGATTTCGTTAATGAGTAAGTACCAGTTTATAGATAAATTAGATTAATCTTGTAAATGTTCACATGTTGACAGATGAAAAATGAAACGAAAAATATTCAATGAATACTTTTAGTATTGAGTATTGTGTGAACGTTTCATTTAAACAAGACAAAGCATAATTAAGTGAATTCTATCTTTATTTGTCATTAAAGATTAAGTAGATACTCACAGAACCGGATACTATAAGATTTGACTGTGGGTTGAAATTGCAGCAAAATACATAATTACTATGACCCTTTAAGGTTTTCATACTTTTGCCCTGTAAAACAATACAGAAGAAACATTTAATGAAACTATTGATATGGATTTCTATACATTATATAATATGTATTGATAAATGGAATCATTCTCAATCCAATACAGTGATTATCCCCAAGCTTAACAGAAATGTTTTGGGGGCATGTTTAGCACAGTTTTTCAGTAATTTCAATGTTCAGAATTAAATGTCTAATTTTTACAACATCAAATTTAGCAAACAATTATGAACAAGCTCTATTACTATTAGTTTACATGATAAAATCAATGTATGTATCACACAACTATGACAGACTAAGAAACTATTCTAAGCCATCAAAGATGTTTTGGAAAAATATCAGTAAATCTTACTGTGGCAAAATCCCATATTTTTAATGTCTTGTCATCAGATGCACTACATAATAATTTACTATCAGTGGACCAAGCCACATCAGAAATACCCTGAAAATATAATCACAACTTGTAATAGTTACAAAGATCTAAAAAAATCATCCTTCATTCTTTGTTCAGCTATACTAATATACGTCTTTACAAGACAAACTATATAGGCGTCATCTATATGTGATGAACAACCTCCCAACTAAATCTGAAGAGCCTAAGCCAAATCGTTCTTTAGTAATTGGTCTAACAAGGTTTTTATGCTGAAGGTCACTGGGAATTTGACCTTTGACCTACTGATTGCAAAATCAATAGGGGTCATCTACATGTGATGACCACACTCCAAACCAAATCTGGAAAGCCCAGGTCAAATCATTCTCTAGTTATTGGTCGGACAAAGTTTGGTTACGGACGGACAGGCAAACTGACCGAACATTCGACCGACGTGTACAAAGCAATATACCCCCTTTTCTTCGTAAGGGGCCATAATTAATATAAACAAGAGGGCCAAGATGGCCCTATATCGCTCACATGACAATCACTGCTCACTCATCAAAACATTGTTTTGAACCGGTGACCTAGTTTTTGACCCCAGATGACCCATGTTAGAACTTGTCCTACATATAAATAAGACAAACATTCTGACAAAATTTGGTGAAGATCCAATCAAAACCATGAAAACTACAGCATAGACAAGGTTTTCCTAAGATTTGACCTCGTGACCTAGTTTTTGACCCCAGACGACCTATGTTCGAATTTGTCTTACATATCATTAAGACAAACATTCTCACTGTGTGGTAGCACTGTACGCAAAAAATCAACGGTGTTTACAAGATGGCGGACGGATAAATGTTGTGAGGTAGGTGTCGTTTGTTTTTGGTTCAAACTTTTTAAATACGACGTCCTCTACACAATAGTATACATCAAATGAAAGAACTTTAAAATGTCAATCGGCGGCTAATAATCGTTTTTTATCAAACCACGCCGTTTTCACAAAATCAGTGTCTGAACATCTCGTGTTGACTTTTTTGAAAAACGAAGCGAGGAAACTGAACAAAGCGACGATTATTCCGTTAAAATGAATGAATCGACAAAAATACTTGTCCATGTGTATGGAGAATGTAAAGCTCCTCACGTATATCCATTATTTCCTCATCAAAATCCCGTGTAGTAGATGTTTTAAAGCTTTTTAATTTTACATACTGTACGCCACGGTGCTAAGTGTAAACATTGTACTGTACGCAACGGAGAAAACAATTTCTGTACGCAACGGAGCAACAATTTTAGTCAAAAATCTGTACGCAAGGGAGCAGTCAATGAATAGCTTGTTTCAGTGTGTTTAAAAACATGTCTTCTATACATTGTTATAGAAGAATGCACGCACAAACATCAATAACGATACCAGTTTTGGCTCAGTATTATCTACATGTATTGACATTTTTTCATGAATTTACTAAGTGAATGGCTTTTTGTCGATTAAGATTTCAGAATAAGTTGTCCATAACAATTCGGCTAAATTTGTATTTGTCAATTGTAAATTAGGTTAAATAAGTCTTCTTCGCTGGTCGAGCAGTCTACTAGCAATGACTTTAAACGGATGTTGGATGGTTACAGGTAGGTTCGAATCTCAGGTGCTGCGTGTATTTTTCTAAATTAAAATGATATTTTAAAGATATACGGAGCAAAGACAAGATATTAGCATAAGTTTTCCGCTGAATACTGTTTATATTTTTCATTAGTTATTTTCATATAGATTCTGTTATTTGATAAAATCTAACGTAAGAAAAAAAACTAACTTATGAAGATATTGTTTCAATTTTTTTATGGAAAGTGAAACACATATAATGCGAGTTTATACTGAAACATCAAATGTTATATACTCACTGATGACCTAACGAGGTCTACGATATTCACTGTAAAAAAGGAATGTTTATTTGCCCCTTGACGTCAGAAACGTCAATTGACCAAATGACATCAAAATCATGAAAATTGCTTATCCGCTCATTGTAATTATCATAGTTTAATCAATTCACTTTTTTAGCATGAAAGAATGAAAAAAATATCTCATTTTGTCCAGCATTGTAGTAACATAATGCACGTTTTATCGTTCGAAAGTTTGTAATTATTCACTCAGGCTTGCCTGCGTTAGTAATCATATTACTGCGCTTTTGAACCCGAAGCGTGCATTCTTCTTTAACAATGCACTTTAAATTGAAATCAAAGTATAGAAGACACGTTTTAAACACACAGAAACAAGCTATTCATTGACTGCTCTGTTGCGTACAGATTTTTGACTAAAATTGTTTCTCCGTTGCGTACAGAAATTGTTTTCTCGGTTGCGTACAGTACAATGTTTACACTTAGCACCGTGGCGTACAGTATGTAAAATTTAAAAGCTTTAAAACATCTACTACACAGGATTTTGATGAGGAAATAATGGATATACGTGAGGAGCTTTACATTCTCCATACATGTGGACAAGTATTTTTGTCGATTCATTCATTTTAACGGAATAATCGTCGGTTTTGTTCAGTTTCCTCGCTTCGTTTTTCAAAAAAGTCAACACGAGATGTTCAGACACTGATTTTGTGAAAACGGCGTGGTTTGATAAAAAACGATTATTAGCCGCCGATTGCCGTTTTAAAGTTCTTTCATTTGATGTATACTATTGTGTAGAGGACGTCGTATTTAAAAGGTTTGAACCAAAAACAAACGACACCTACCTCACAGCATTTATCCGTCCGCCATCTTGTAAACACCGTTGATTTTTTGCGTACAGTGCTACCACACAGTGATTCTGACTAGGTTTGGTGAAGATACGATCAAAATTTGACATCTACAGTGTTAATAAGGTTTTCCTAAGATTTGACCTTGTGACCTGGTTTTTGACCCTAGGTGACCCATATTTGAACTTGTCCTTAATATCATTAAGACAAACAATCTGACAAGGTTTGGCCAAGATCCAATTAAAACCATGATATTTAGAGCTTTTACAAGATTTTTACCTAAGATTTCACCTGGTGACCCAGTTTTTGACCCCGGCTGACCCATTTCAACCTTGACCCACATATCATTGAGGCAAACATTCTGACAAGGTTTGGTGAAGATCCAATTAAAACTGTGACATCTACAGTGTTAACAAAGTTTTCCTAAGATTTGACCTGGTGACCTAGTTATTGACCCCAGATGACCCATATTTATACTTGGCTGTTATATCATTAAAACAAACGATTTGACAAAGTTTGGTGAAGATCCAATAATAACTGTGAAATCTACAGTGTTAACATGGTTTTTCATAAGATTTGACCTAGCGACCTAGTTTTTGACCCAAGATGACCCATGTTCAAACTCGTCCAAGATATTATGAAGACAAACATTCTGACAAGGTTTCATGATCATCCAATCAAAACAGTGACTTCTAGAGTGTTCACAAGGTTTTCCAGCAATTTGCCCTAGTGACCTAGTTTTTCACCGGAAATGACCCATTATCAAACTTGAACTACATATTATTAAAATAAACATTCTGACAAAGTTTCATGAAGATCCAGTCAAAACAGTGATTTCTAAAGTGTTCACAAGGTTTTCCCTTATTTGGCCCTGGTGACCTAGTTTTTTACCCCAAATGGCCCAATATCGAACTCGTACGAGATTTTGTTGATATTAACGTTCTGACCCAGTTTTGTTAAAATTGAGCTAAAAATGTGGCCCCTAGTGTGGTCACAACATAAAGTTTGACGACGCACGACGCACACCGCCGGACGGAGAGTGATCCTAATAGCTCACTTTGTCGCTTTGTGACATGTGAGCTAAAAACAGTGATACATACCAGTTTATGGCCACTAATTGTCTTCTCAAACTTCCCATCAAAAGCACCCCAAATTTTTATTAATTTATCGGCAGCTGTAAGATAAGGACTGATAATTACTTGTTGCACATAACAACAGAAATTTACAGTTGACAATTTGAGCACTCTCAGATATTAATTTTAAACCAAGAATAAAAATGAGCAACATGCCATATCAGACCACACAATTTCTTTATGTTTGGATGACATTATACTGTTAATATTAAAACAGATTTTTGTCAAATCAAATCTAGATTTGTTTTCTGTCAGATATCATTATAACAAACTTTTCGAAGTTGCACAAGCTATGTATCTACATAAAGAACAAATAAAATAAATAACAGCTATCTATCACAATGTTTTTGACAGCACTACAATTTATGTTTTTTAAAAATGCAAGTAATGAAGCAGGTATTATCATTTTGAAAATACAGTAAAAACCTCACTAAATCGAACTCACTTATAATCGAAATTCCGCTTATATCAAAGTAACATATAAGATGCACATCATCCTCTATTATTTATATATATATCGAAGTTTGTTTATATCGAACAATTTTTCCAAGTCCCCTAAACTTCGATATAACGAGTTTCGACCGTACATGCCATAAACATTTATCAAAAATGTAAGAAAATATCTAAGGTAAGATGTACATGAAATTTCCTCAAGATAACTATATGCAGCTTTAACTCATCTTTACTCCAACAATGAAGTTCAGATATATTAAAACTCTCCTAGGTGAAGAGATAATACTAACAAGAGCTTGCCAGCCATTCTCCACTTGGACTGAACTTAACTGATGAAACAGCTTTAGTATGACCAGCTAATGTGAACTTCAGGGAATAATTTGGTTTCTGAAATATATAATAATGTCAAGTTAGCAGAGTAAATAACTACATTTATTAAGAATAATTATTAGCTGTCAAGACAACACTTAAACAGATCATTCATTGAAGACAATATTTATGCAAACATTAGTGTCTGTAAAAACTCTTTATCACTAAATTCACAATTACATCACTTCCATAAATATCATCAGTAACTCTCTGAAACTCTTTTCAGTAACGGATTTGAAAGTCAATGCTTTCATTCAGACTTGTACAAGGAGCAAAAGATATAAAGCTCAAAAGAAGCAGAACATTTGTATTTCCCTTTAATGATTGTTTTTCCATATAACAATTAATGTCCATATGAAAGCAATTTCCTCACAGGCATTATTAGCAGCACCGAATCGTTCCTGAAGAAAAGTAATGTAACATGAATTATAATGGAGAATTTTAAAATAAACACTAACAAACAAAAGGGGATGAAATGATTCCATAAGTCAAGATTGCCTCAACTTTGATCATAAAGTAAGAACTAAAACCAAAAAACTTACTAAAGGTTGAGATTGTGATTTAGGTGTAGCAGAAGCTGTGCTAGTAGACAAGCTACCAGATGCTGAAGTTGAGTCTGATTGTGCAGTCAAAGGCGGCTTAATGTCAAGTTGTTCAGATACTGGTTTTCCAGGCGTTTCTGAAGACATTGTGTAAATCTAACAAACCAGGATGATTTTGATATAAATCAGTGTACCCTCTCACAACCTGACACTTGAATTAATTCATTCACAGAGGATGATAATCTGAAAGTAAACAGAGTCATGTTATTTAAAATCAACAATCTATTATCCATAAGATGTATATAAAACATTGATTTTTTTTCGTGACAAACCCCTTTGGATACAGACATAAATGTTTATGCATTGTTATCAGTCCATTCGACAGCCATGGTCATTCCAGAGCTCAGAAATGGAAGATAAAATACAGGAGGATCAGCATTTATATCCCTACTATTTACAAATAGTTTTTCCTAGGTCTTTATCCTGCCCTGTATAAAGCACAGATACACTGCGCCTGACCCAGTTCTCTGTGATTTTCTTAACACAGTACTTGGCTTGGGGACACTGTAGAGACATCTGGTGATTTTCCATGTAAGAGCATATAGCAGTGTCATCTTTACACTGTACTGCAAAATTCCAATAACGATTATGAGTGAAATAAAAAGAATATTTATATTCATTTATAGATAACTCACCAAATTGCAACAGATTAGAATATAAGATCAGTGTAATAGGCTCACTGAAACCTGAGTCTAATATAGTTCAAACAAATATATCATCTTCATCACGGCAATCAATCAAACATTGAGGAAATCTCCATATTATCGCAAATGGACTATTTATTTACAATTCCCCACCCACCTTTTATGGACGACGATGTCGGTGTTGTTATTGCGATATTGACACATACGACCTCTCTCGGGTGACAATGTGGCGATATATAATGAATTTACAATACAGAATTAAGGTTACAGTGACTATGTTTTCATTATCTGCACTCGTTTAATCGGAAGTATGATGTTCAAGAAAACAATGCTTCCCGCAATCTCCACATGACAATTTACGCATGCGCAAATTAAATGAAGCGAAAGGTTATACAAAGAGCGAAAAGAACCTCCGTGTAATTTATCCGCAGTCTTTTGTTATTTATACTATGCTCACAAGTAAATTAGGAGCGAGACAACTCCGGTCCTCTCCGGGGATTGAAGCCAGGATCCTTAGCACTGCAGGCGGACACTCATCCAAGTCGCTTTAAACTGTTAACTCAACATGTAGAAAAGCTGTTGAAAGTGGCCAAAATCATTACAATCTTACATATGAGCTCACCAGCTCTTCAGTTTGATACTCCATACCTTTGCATGAGTTCGTCAAACGCCGCTACCATGCACCATTAAAGTCAATTAGGAGTGAGAACAACTCTGGTCCTCACCGGGGATTGAACCCATGACCTTTAGCATTGTATATAGACGACCACTCGCATAACCACTCTGCTAAAGAGTTAACTCAACAGCAAGGCTGTTGGGAGTGGCCATATTCCCACAATCACTACAAAGGCGATCAATTATCGAAACTCATATAAAGCCATCAAAATGAATCAAGAATCAATAAAGGTTAAAGTCCCATTAGCTTTTTGTTATAAAAAATATGCAAAAAAACCAAGCAGTTGCTAATATTATCCCAAGACAATAATTACCGTCGAAACGAGTCCTTTTTCTTTGAAAAACACTCATTTCGCTGTGATTTTTGCATTTGTAAACTGGAAATATATAGAGCGCGTGACGTCACTGTATGACGTGTGCATAACATGACTGCGGGAAAACACCTGTTCTAAAGATAGTATTTTTTTCAATGATATTGAAAAAAATACGATAGTGGTTATGGAAACATATTTTCTTGCTATAAAGTATGCACGTAAGGAAAACACACCGGATTCCTCTGTTATAGAACAAACAGAAACTTTTACGACCGACACATTTATATGCTTATTGGACTTTAAACTGCCGTAATATATCAATTAATGGACAGGCCTGTGTCAAAGACGGTCGTTAGAGCTACCATGCAACACCCATTAAGACAATATATAGCGTTGTCAAAATACTGATTGAGGATTATGTAAAAAAAGCATGGATCAAGTCAGAAACGTTGGCTAATGGTTGTACAGTTGGCGCGATGTCACCATTGCATGATAGTGCAACATATTAGCCCTACGTCTGCCAAACTGTTGGTAAATTGTTGGTAAGTAAGTAAGTAAATTTTATTTAAAGTCGCCAAGAGGATATAACAATACAACATGAGCTCTTATGAGCTTTTTAACCGACTATGATCAACATAGTAAACATTATAACAAAATAATAGCAGCCATAAAAGAAATTGCATTAAGGAATAAGCACATATAAGCAGCTAAAGAAATAAGCAGATGTGATAATAAAAGGACTTATAGTACAAAGAAAGGAAAGCTAATTAGAGCAGAATAGATGAAACAAAACGGACTAGGCAAGCACATTACTACATCACATAACAGTATAAAACAAAGCAAACTAAAGCAGGTTAAATTAACTAGAGACTAGAGTAGACAAGGCAATGGTGAAAATCGTTGGCCCAACATCGCCTCAACATCAAAGTACCAACTTTCAAATTATGATAATTAATGGTGATCGATGATTGTGATGATGACAATTAATCGATATTATTATAATGATGATGATAATTATAATTATTATAAAATGATATATTTGATTATATATTAATAATATATATGATCATATAATTATGGTATTATATTTATATCAACAAGGACTTATACATACATGGATTCGCAACTTCCATATTAACAGCTAAAAGTACTCAAATCTCGCGGTAATGACACGTGGACCGACGGAATTTCATCCTCTTGTTTACAATAGCAAAAAAAGGAAAATATCCGTGATGATCCGAATGTTAACAACAGCGAAAATATCCGTGGTATTCCGAATGTTTAATCTCGGAGACGAAAGGATTATAATTATATTGTTGGATAAATTCTAAAAATAGAATGTGGGGTTTTCCCGTCGAAGTGCAGAGAACAGAACGGCGGTACACATAAAGTTGCGAAGAAATAACAGTTATTGTGAAGTTTGCAATTATTATGTTGGTTCAAAGTGTGTGAAGGGTATTTTGATGTTAAGACAGAATGATCGTAATGGAACTGATGAAATCGTGCGATGTCGGTATATTCCGTAGCGAGATCGGCAAATATCGCCGTATAACGGCTCGTTTCCGAATAGCTATAATTTTTTACAATAAACTTTTACTTTCACTTCAAAACCTATCATATAGTGCAACATCGTGATATTATTAAGTTTGAATATAATTCACATACCAATTATACAGATTTTCTGAAAAAAATCTTAAACTACGATTAATCAATCGATAGTGGTTTGTGCCAGTTCATTTTTATTATCGATAGCAATTTTGTTCCGAGTTTGGAACTAAAAACATGGAAAATCGAAAAACTCTTCAAAACCAGATTCACTGGGGGCCAACGACGTATCACGAGAGGCGGTTCGCATCGAAAACATGTGTATGTTATGCAACGACAAACGACACATGTTATGTACACATAACGTGGTTGAAAAGCTAAGGACGGCATTTCTCGTAGTTAGTGACTATGTATTTTGCTGGAATATCATATTCCAAGCACGAAACATGGTGAGTAGAAACGTTTAATACTATGAAACAGTTGTATGCAGTTAATTGAGTACCAATTGCGTATGAATTAAGCTCAAAAGTTAGGGATGTTCGTAGACAGTCTTGTTTTGGTAGATTTTTCATTAAAATATTTTTCGTGAGTATCATTTCTTATACTTACTGGGTAAGGTTTACTTATTCAATATTTTTGTCTTCATTAGAAATGTTCTGTAGGTGTAATAAGCACATATGAACGTTTTTTTTTTGCATACTACGACTGTGTTTGTTTCTCACAGAGTGTGTGTATGGTGCTAAACGAAGGTCACTCTTCATGTGTACGTTGCTCACTGAAGTCAAAATCAATTTCAGGATACAGACCACGCGGTGTGTATGTACTGCCGGTCACCATTTTCCAGCATTTTAGAAGCGCAATGACATTGTGCAAACTCCAGCATATAGAGCGTTACGTTCATGAGGGAAGCAGATGATAGAGGTACAACTAAATATCACAATGCAACTTAAAATGAAGGACCATTACGTTATCTACAACATCGACGACATGACAACGATCACGGAAACTGGAAAAATTAATACCTACAAATAATGTAACAAGTGACAGACCAATATGGAAATTTCTTAAAGTGAACACACCGACTAAGTCTGTCCATTGCCAATTGTTCCTGAAACAAGCGGAATCCGGGATGTACAGAAGTTTCTCAACCAGATGGTGCTGAACTGACGGAACAATTGGACACAACTATACTATGCTCAGACGCAGAGGACTTTGAAAAAGTAGATCTAGCGTTACCGATGAAACAATAAAAGAGACCGTAGTACAATTACAAAAGCTTATTATTACTCTAATTATACCCCCATCACACTAGGGCAACGATTGCACTACACCCACCGCGTCCTGACAGGACGTTAGCAAATGAATGCATTTTGTTATTGTACCGCCTGACAAGCCATTTGGATGCTGAAATTGCCGTTTTCTAAATAAGAAATAGAAGAAAAAGAAACATGAAGCAACTTAGATTATGTTGCGTTAGTGCATGACTATAAGCAGAAGGAAGACTTCTGTTTGGCCATCTTGACCAGTTAATATAAATGGACACATATGGTACAGTATACATACGGAGCTAGTGAATGCAATGAGGACGTTATTGGGACCTAGGGAGAGCACAGTTCAGTCTGCATGGACGTAGTGAGCACATAATTTGGGCGTAGTATTAACGCAATAGACCTGGTGACAACGGGAAGCTGCACGTGTAATGAACTTACTGGCCACGTGATAGACGCAGTGAGAACCTGGCAAAGACGTTGTAAGGGCGTAGTGCGAGCCTGAGTGCATCATTTCTTTTCGAGTTTGACCCCGTCCCTGCCACGGCCATCAAAGTTTTCAGGACGTGATAGGAACTTTGCGAGCGTGGTGCGGACGTGCTCTGGTGTGATGGGGGCATTATAACTGACCGTAGACGTCTTCAAGACTGGGTCACCTTTTCTCAAATGGTGGATATTGGCGAATTCGGTGCAAATCACGCTTGGATTGACGAGCACGGTGCAACATTGCTATAGATACTAATGAATGGGGCAATGGTGTTAACGAATCGAAGAAATGCAATCAAACTTTTTAGATAACAGCAGATTTCTAAATTGTTCAATCTCGTAAATTGTATAAGTATGTGCCTAAATCTATTATAATACAGTTATTAAATGATAAGACCATCTAACAATTTTAACTGTTCTCTTTAAACCATCACACATAATTAAATAGATATCTGTCAACTGCAAAATATTAATTGATATACTCATTTGACTTCAGACTGAAACATCACACACTCTGTTAGTAACATATACATCAAAAAGAGACTTCATTTGACACCATACACACTTGTCTAGTGCGAAAGGCCTTGTTATATTGACGTGTATACATTCTATTGAATCTGATAAGCGGTGGGGAGATGCTAAGTTATGTTCACAGACATGATGCCTGTATCATGAGTGCTAAATATTTTACAAATGGGTTTCATGTCACAATAATTTTGAGGAAAACTTTTTTTTACCCAGAATAACGGACTAATCTGGCATAATTTGATGAATGACAACGCAATCATTGTACAGAAAACGCATTTTACAACGGCAAATACAAACTTAATAAAAACAACTAACAAGACAATCCAAAAAACTAACATTTCGTCCCCCTGCAGGTCAAACATTTCAAAATGGCATGTGGAGGTCAGAAAACCAGAGACTGTTTACATAAAATTTCGTTGCATAACATACACATGTTTTCGATGCGAACCGCCTCTCGTGATACGTCGTTGGCCCCCAGTGAGATTATCACTAAACTAATTATATACACTAGGCCAAACTTATAACTGTGCAGTTGAAATAATGATACCATTTCTTTATTTGTTAATGAAATTACACCAAATTTTAGAAAATTGTGCTTGTACATGATGTCCATAAAATCCAATATCGATTTTTTTTAAAACGCGATAATTCCGTGCGCTACTGCGGCCAATAAGAAAAGAACAAAAGTGCACGTGGAAAACGTGCAGGCGGAAATTGAAAAAAGTAAAAATGATACATGTGTAGTTCAGACATATGTTGACCTGAAAAACATAAAATGGGTAAATTAGAATTACCGACAAAGGTATAGCCGTCGGACTTATTCAGGCGGGTGTGCAAAACTAGAGGTAGGTCTACATTTTTCATAATTCCTTGCAAACGGTTAATCTGACTTTACTGATTTTTGCACATTATCTGTATAAATAATTGTTTGTTAATGTATTATAGAGAAAATTGTATTTTGGCAAATATTTTTTCCGACATATGCTCATTTATTCGTCTATCTTTCACGGAGATTTTCGACAATAAATTTTCTGCATTACTTTGATATGGACTTCATTGCGTTAAGATTAATATTTATTAAAATGATTATTGTCTCAATATCTTGAGTATTTGTCTCGCCATACCTCTGTTGATATCACTCTCGTTACCCTGTTTTTGCCTTATTTGTATGCATTCAAACTAACGCGGTGTAATCAATCCGCAATAAGTTTGTCGATATTTAATCGATATTTAACACTTTAGGTTGCTAGAAGAATGGACATTCGTAGGAGCAACATTCGAAAACATTTCTTTTACAATTATGTCTTGTCAATGAGGACAAGACGTCAAGCTGTAATACGGGCTAATGGGGGTCATACCCGGTACTCACTGTGTAGGGCACTAATAAGTATTCAGTGTGAAAAAAATGAAGAAAAACTGTGATTTTTGTTTTGTATTCGATGTTTTTATTTTTTATGTTATTCATGATAATGAAATTCGAGATCAATGAATTGAAATGCACGTTGTTCGTACATCTTTCTTCTATCATTCCTGAAAAGTTCAAGGATCTTGCTTTAATAATTCCGGAGATATTGGAATTTATAGAACTGCACAGTTATAAGTTTGGCCTAGTGTAGGTCGATTTTAATTCGTTTCTAACACTGTAGTGTGCATTTAAAGTGATATGTGGTCATAATCAAGATATATTATTAAAATGGAGCGTTTTGAAGAGCTTTTCGGTATGTATTAAATCAGTAAATACGACAGCAACATTGCTTATTTTGGTACCGATGGATTTGGAAGAATATAGGCTGGATAATGGGCTACATAAAAAACTCGAAACATCTGATAACTTAGATAACCATCATGCTAGGTTGATGGAATTTAGCACATGAATATCAGAATATGTACATATAAAATAGATTAGACCAGTCATCTAAAGTTCAAAATTGGCCTTTTGGGGAATAAATTAGTACATAAGCCATTTTTGGTATATTGGTTCTTTATGTGATAGAGAATGACCAGAAAAAGTCCCCAAGAATCCTATGGTGCAAAAGCGAGATTTTTGGGCTAAAAGATGGAAAAAATGAATAAAACTGCGAATTTCTGGAATCCCTGTGTAACTAAAAAACAGTTCATTCCTGACATTTTAAATTTTCTACGCTGGTAAAAATTTATCAACAGCATCTTTTTGAATGTTTTTTATATCGGCTTAGAATCCAAGATGGCCGCCATAATCCAATATGGCCGCCCAAACTTCATTCGGTTTAAGATTAATTTTTGAATTGTCGTATAAAACATTTTCTGCAATAAAAAACTGTCAAGTTAGTAGCTTTTTCCAGTATTTTAGCATTGAAAGGTATTTAATCAATACAGTTTTAGTAATTTACATTATAAAGATTAATCAAAGTACTGGAAGTACTGACGGAAAGTCAACTTTGACGTATTTTAGCATTTTTGTGGCGAAAACGCGGAAACTCGTACGACGTGGTGTAAATCACCACCACATGTTCGAGCACTACTTTAAATAGTGAATGAAACTATTTTCAATATTAGTAAATCTTGTTACCTCAACAGTTTATGAATGAAACTTTTGTGCGTTTGAATACTTAATTATTATACATTGTACTTATAAGTTTTACAGTTTAAGTTGCCATAACATAATATTTATGCAGTCTCACTCTGCAATGTATACAACAAGTGGTAATATTTTCTGTCCTGTTATTGGGCCGAGGGTAACTATTTTGAATATGATGATGTAGGAAAGTATCACCTTCCAAAAACATAGATTTGGTACTTTAGTAATCAAGAAGTAGTTCTAGATAGCAAAAATGTATTGGACTTATTTTGTTTCAGATGCATTTTTTGTGGAGGTTAGTAGTTATAATGTACAATGAATATGTTAGTGGCGGTGATTTTTATGTGATTACTTTTTATTACAATGTTGTTTTTCTATCACAATGAATCCTTATATTAATTTTCACTGTTAATTAAAATTACTAAATAAGTTAAATTAAATAAGAGGACGTCAAGAAGTATGTTATCAGATTGGTAAAAGGATATATAGTCTTGTTAATAAGAACTGAAGCGCAACTAAAAATGTAAAATGAAATAGTTGCAATTGATATGTAGTGACAAAAAAATAAGAGTGTGTGAGACTAATCCCATATACATTGTATTATATTATAGTGATACAGATTATATAACATCAGATTACATGGGTTGATGCATGTGGTATATGTTTCTTTCGTTCTTGGTATTTGGTTTGGAAAGTGCCAAGTGGTGGAATTACATTCAAATATATATTTTGATAAAGTGTAATTAACAACTTGGTATGTATTGTTAAAGAAATTAAATTTTAGTTTTAAAATACAAATGTATAATGAGCGGCAAGTTTTGTTGTTAAAAAAGGGATACTCAGTATTTCATTTGCCTCAACATATAGGCTCCAGGGACAGGTCTTTAACCATGAATATGTAGTGATTCAAGGGCTATTAGATATGATTTCCAGGCTGATTCATATACAATGGATCCGTAGTCCAGTTCTGAATGGATAAGAGACCGATATAAACGTATTAGTACTTTTCTGTTAGATCCTCAGTCAGTGACAGCTTTCAGGAGGTATTGAGTCTTCTAGCAATTACTTTTTGAGTGATTTAATATGACTAATATAAATGTAAGTCTGGAGTCAAATATAACCCCTATAGATAATTAGTCTGGTACAACCTGAATTGGTGTGTTGCCCATATAATAAGACATAGTTCCGGATGCATTTAAAAATGTATTGAAACTATGAAACCATTTTGATCCGTCATAGTTTCATATAAAGTATATCATTGATGGAGCCGTCTTTTAACGAGGTTTTTGTTTTTCGACTCAAAACATCAAAAGGATTCAAGTAAAACCATCTACATAAAGGGAGCAGTCTACTCCTGGATTTAAAACTTCAACTTCACTATTAATTTTGATACTAAATGCGATGACCCACAGGATACAGCCCTGCAGCACACCCATTTATTGTTTGTGTGGATCTGAAAGAGAGTTTCTCACTTGGACACGGAAGAAAGCCACAATAAAAAAGTGGAAAGTGGCATCTGAGTATTGCATGATGATCATTAGAAAGCCCAGATTAGGAATAGGAATTAGCAATGCTAAGAAGAAGGAAGTTCATCTGATTCCCATACATTATTAAACGTATCAAGTAAAAGAGAAGGAGTATGAATGGGCGTTTAAGAAATTAATTGATAATGAACTTTGTCTGGACCAGAGGATTTAATCGTACTTCTCTTGGTTTTGGAAGAGATATTACCGTAAGTTGTTTTTCTTATCCCAGGTCTTGTGTAGCCTAAATTAACGTTGCTTCAAGAGACTTTTACATGAAAAGTTGGAGATGACACTTGTGGAAGTGACCACTTTCCCAGCTTATTTCATCAGCATGACCGTCTGTCTAAGACCAATCCAAACTGCGGAAGCTAGCAATAGTGAATTTGAAAAAAACTTCTTTGAGACCAGACTTATGATTACTCATGAAAAGTTAGACAATAGTGAGGATGTGTCTAACATTGTTACTTCACTGCCCATAGAGACATCTGAAGGCTCAATCCCTTTGACCTCCACAAACTCTAGAAGCCATGACAAACTACAAATGTATGGTATAATGATGACTGTATATGGGCTACCTAAACCCTCAAGGAAGCCCTAAGGAAATTCAATCTGAGACTAACTGATGAAAATCTTAATTAACTCCTTTTGTATATCAAGATCAAAAGCTCGAAAATCACTGAAATAATTGGGAGACTTTGTCTCAAAACTGAATAACATAACCTTGATTAGAAAAACGTAGGTATGGTCCACAAAGTCAATGGAGAAGGCTTATCTCCAATTAAGCATTTGTCTGTTGACAACAATGATACAGACTACCTACCCTCAGGAAGAGGCACTAGCTACTGCATTCGAAAAAAATGTCTTCATCTGAGAACTATTCAGAAAAGATTACAGTAAAACGACTTAGGAACCTATTGCAGGATGTAGATAGGTCTTTGCATTGGCATCTTTCATTATTGTCTGATTAATTGTTTATTTTTGTTGTATGACCTATCGACTCTATAATTTTAGCAGCCCTATTGGATTTATATCATGCATAATCAACATTAAAATACAAAAGTTCTCAGTATTTATCAATATCAAATGTTAAAAATGTCTTAGGCATAGTTCTAAAGTTTAATAATTATAGTGGTTCTAGAATGTCATTTTTGTGATTTACACAGTTTATGCCCAAAATTACATTGTGAGCTTTATAAGTTCAATATTGACTTTGAAAAGAAATTCATCACAAATAATATAAAAGTAATTTCTTTTCTTCTTACATTTGTAATTAGAATATGACAAAATAGTCAAATTTGGAATTAAACAGTAAAACAATTTGGCGGCCATTTTGGATTGGAGTGGCCGTATTGGATTTATGCAATGAATAATCAAGTTCATTAAAATACAAAAGTTGTTAATATTCATCAATAACAAAAGTTAAAAGTGTATTGGGCATAATTCTGAACTTGAACAAATATAGTGCTCTAGAATGTCATATTCGAGTTTTTATACAGTTCATGCCCAAAATTACATTGTGTGCTTTTATAAGTAATTTCGCTATTTTTTTTTTTTTAATAAATTCATCATAAATAAGATAAAAGTACTCTTTATTCTTTTTACATTTGTAATTAGAATGACTGATATAAGAGGCAATCAGTCAAATTTGGATTTAACAGTAAAAACAACATTTTGGCGGCCATTTTGGATTATGGCGGCCATTTTTAATGCGACTCGAGAGTAAAACTAAATCAAAATGATGTCTTTTATCAATACACATCATCTTGGAAAATTAAAACTCATTTGGCCAAATAGTTTTTGAGTTATACATCGATTCCTGAAATTCCAAGTTTGATTTATTTTTTTCAACTTTTAGCCCCAAAATATCGCTTTTGCACCATGGGATTCTTGGGGACTTTTTTCTGGGTGTTATTCACCACAAACAGAACCAACATACCAAAAATGGCTAATGTACTAATTAATTCCCCAAAAAATTTATGATGACTGGACTAGATGGCAATATTGAGATGGTGTATGTAAATTCCTAAGCATGAATATCCATCAACTGTACAGTTTCTAATTTAGGATTTCTCCTAACAGTCATTGTTGTGTTGCCAGCAACACCATGGCAGTGACTTGTCACATATGAAAACAAATCAAATTCCGACAGTACTTTCAGTACTTTGATTTTATAGTATAATCAAGGACTTATATACATACATGGATTCGCAACTTCCGTATTAACAGTTTAAAGTAGTCAAATCCCGCGATAATAACATGTGAATCAACGGGAATACATGCTATTGTTTACAAAAGCGAAAATAAGAAAATATCCGTGATAATTCGAATGCTAAGAACAGCGAAAATATCCGTGGTATTCCGAATGTTTAATCTCGGAGACGAAAGGATTATAATAGATGTCCGCCATCTTGGAATTTAAAATGTTCGACTGATGCCGTTTTCAATGCTTATACTTAGACTTTGTGGATTATAAATGTATCTTAATATCTTTAAGTAATATGTTGCATCCTTTACCATTTCCTGTGTCCAATTGCCAGAGTTAATTTAGTATAATAAAAGTCGTGAACACCCAATTACAGCTGTCGGACATTGCCGAGTATATAGCAATGCATTGCCGAGTATATAGCAATGCATTGTGGGATCGTCGAACGATATCGTTTGAGCTATTTTTAGTAGTTGCGAATCCATGTATGTATATAAGTCCTTGATAATACTATCTGATTATGTATGCATACATAAGTCATTCGTGTTTGGCACAGGTCACTCACTATAATATATAGAAAGTTGGAGAAGTTAAAAGAAAGAAAATGCAGCTAGGTAGCTAGTTTTATAAAACATAATGTTCAATGCTAACTAGTTAACATAAGTGCAATAGGTGTTGAAAATAAGAATTATGAATGATTCAAATTAAAATGTCTACAGATCTTACCAGCTGTCGTATGTAAGCTATAAATCTGTGAATGGCATAGGCTTGACATTAGAGACAGATGTGTAAGACAATTCTTTTTGGGGAATCGGTCAAGTCGTTGATTTTAAACTAAATTTAATAACCACATCTCAAATATTCGAATGTAAGAAGTCATTAAGACAATTGAATGTCCTTAAAAGAATATGTGGAAATATTTGTAAATTAGATACCTCAAAGTTATTACTCCTTCATCATGTCCAACTGTAACTTGTATCCGTTAACATGGCACTATCATAAGAAAAATGGAGAAAATCCAACGTGCCCAAGATTAGGTTTATTTTATAGAATTCAGACTAAACACGTTCTTATGTATAAATATTATAACACATATTCAAATTACTATCATTAAAATCAAGACGTCTTAGAAGAATATCTTTATAGATCATTTATAGATATTCCATAAGAAAACACCAGTTATATCTGCGTTTTATACCTTACCGTTAGTCGATATGTCATTATCACATACTAGAACAGATATGGATACTAGACATGGATATTGGATATTATGAATTCGCTATCAGTTCACTTACCGTTGTTTATTTAATCGAAAAAATCACTAATTTTGAAGTAAACTTTAAAAGCATCGTAGTCTTAATCAGGGACTCTGGTCCACTCTTAATTTCCAGTCTTCATGCAATGTTTTCGATCCTTTCCGCTCTTTGGATAATTTTAGCTTCAATAATTTTTATGCATTTGATTTCGTTCGGTTCTTCACTTACAAACTCTATATTTTTGTATTTTTACATTTATATATAATCAGAGTAATTATTTTACAAATAAATAACTTAACATATGATTTAGACATTTTATCCTTGGAAATTTACAATCGTTAAATTATGTTGATCACGTGACGTTGTCAACCAATGAAAAGTAACATCTAAGCATGTCGGACGCGACGTACGCGTCTATCTACAAAAACAAGATATTTCAGAGATATATCTATCGTTACGAATAAATTTCACTTCACATGGATGTATGAATGCTTTATGAAACATTTGGGAAACATTTTAGTCGAATCAAATCTCAAATTGTACTGAAATTTAGGGAAAATTGTGTCAAATGATTGTCATGTGACCGTCTGGACCAATGAAAATGCTTCGTTTTGAAAGCATCTTATAAAAGGCATCATTGGCTCGGGGTGCCGATAGCTGCATAGGTGAAGGAAGGCATAGGTGTTCCGACGTATCCGTCCAAAGAAATGGACACGGAGAGCCATCCGACACTTACACAGTATCAGCAGCATACCCCAGAGAGCATCTAATGGTACTTTTCATTAATTTTTTGCTTTTGATGTGCTAGTTTTGCAAAAATTCCAAAAAGTTAAGCTAGACGGGTTAGGAAAATTCCGCCATTGTTTCGGCATGACGGCGGTCACTTCGATGCGACATATATTGTGATTTTACGCCGTTATTAACATTTTCAGGTCGTAGTTAAATTGA
This sequence comes from Lutraria lutraria, assembly GCA_964023205.1. NCBI lineage: Eukaryota > Metazoa > Mollusca > Bivalvia > Venerida > Mactridae > Lutraria > Lutraria lutraria. The sequence goes on from OZ026840.1 coordinate 15,083,223, forward strand.
CTTACCGTTGACTGTGAAGTTAATTTCCGTTAGACATGACTTGTTTACTGTTTCCTTGTTTCATTAAGGCTTAGTACGTGTGAATGTGAACGAAGTCGATGTCGGGGGCCTTGAAATTTGATAATTGAATAAAGTCAATAAAATTATGTTGTTAATTTGTTTTGCTTTTTGAAATTTCGAGTTCAGTAGTGTTTTATGTTGTATTGATGTCTTCGTATATTAGTAGAATTCTCTTTTTGATCTACGTTTCCTTTTTTCACGGTGACTCATGGTCATACGAGGTATTGAAATTGTGTCCGGCATTTTTGTCGATTCTTTGAAATTGTCTGATGCAATTTCTGTATGAATTCATTTTATGTTTGATTTTTCTGATACAGGCAAAAGCATCAAGAAAGTCAGTACGAAGCAACCTTGTTTAGAAATGTCTGCAGTTTCAGTTTCTTCTGCAAAGCCTGTGGAGTTGTATTGTTATTTTGTGTAGCTAATTTCATCCAAGATTTCATGAAGGTTTTTCATCAAGTGCTGTGCTCTTGTTCTTAATGCCTTGTGTTCAAAACCAGTCCTAGATATTGAACCATGATCATGCCGTCATTAACGATGGTACATGTTTTGTACTAACTACTCTTGTGTTTTCGGGTTATTGATATTAGTGCAGAATCTAGAAAACCTTAGAGCTCTTAAGGTTTCTACAATAGATCTCTATTCATACTGCATCACACTGTTGCGAGTATTTTGTGCATGTAATCATTATTGTTTACATTATGACTTTTATGTAGGCTGATTGCAGATTTTTCCATTCTGCTAATCATACCCCTGTTAATGGAATAGTGATGTTGAGTAAGGCTTTTCACTTTGAATTCCCTGAAGTTTTGTTTCCCTATTTTTAATGGCATGTATTGGAATAGTCTGCTTAAGCTGTACTGATACACACTTCTAAACTGCCCCATAGGTTTTTTTTGTGTAATAATTGGGAAAATTTTAAGCTTGGTAGTTAACGGAATTTAGACCTAACAAGAATTAAACATCCTGACTAACTACTACAAAATTTATTTATTGAAGTTAACAAAAAGTGGTATAAATGCAGTTCTGAAGATATTCGCATATTGTAAAAAAAAAAAATTGGTGGTTGTTTAGGATTACGTATCAGTATGGTTAATTCATGGACTTTCATAGAAAAGAAATCCTAAAGGTCTGTAAAATGTGTGGCTGTACTGGCTCTTGTCAAATGTGTACCTAATATGCATTATGTTCTTTTTTCAGGTGCACCTTTGAAATTTTTATTTATTCTCCCAAATCTGGAGAGTTCAGTGCAATAATTTTAAGTATGAAACATTGATGACAGAAAAATCTGATGCGGTAAGTTCAAGTGGATAGTTATATTAATTGTATGAAAAATATTGATTTACCGATCTACTGATGCAGGGCATATATACTGATTCACTTGTTGGTAGAGTTTTAATTGAGTTCACAGTTACTTCTATCACTGTGATACTTAGACGGTTGGTTGTTGCCATGGACCATTCTTTGAAATGACTATGTCCTTCGTTGGGTGTACAAAAAATCTAATGGATTATTTCTATGTTAAATCAATTATACCAGGCATCAATGGCTGCAATTGTATATTTGGAATTTCAGATTCTATTAAAATTCATAATCTATGATCAAGCATGCCACTAGGATCGTATGCAGCTTGTTTTATTTTATTGTTCAATGACTGTAGAACTACAGCAAAATTGTTTGATTGTGATGTATTGTATTTGTAGTGGTGACTCAATGAACAGTCCTCTGAGACACGATTCCACTAGTGAATACAGCAACATGAGTGAACCAGGCAAGCTGGAAATAGATACTGGAACATCTGGAGCCAAGACTGAGTCTGTGAAACAGGATGGTGATCATGAAGTATGTAATTTTTCTGTTCATTTCAAGTTTTATGCCATCAATGATTTTCTGCAATATTTAATTTGTATGGAATTATGAACACTCTTATTTATCTATTTTAAATCTCAATTTAATTATTTGAGCTGTTGAGTGATCTTTTCTTTTTCTTTTTGAATTTTAGTCTGATGATAACCACATGGATGGGTCTAGTACTCCTGGCAGTAAAAGAGGTCGCTTGACTAACCAGCTCCAGTATCTACATAAAATGGTCCTCATGAAAGGCATGTGGAAACACCAGTTTGCATGGCCGTTCCATGTTCCTGTTGATCCAGTTAAACTTGGTCTGCCTGTAAGAAGCAAACTTATTCACGATTTTTTTTTTTTTAATATTTGATATGTTGTCTTGAATGTGCGAATATATTGGTAAGATGTATATTTCTAAGAAAGAAAAGTTGGAAGTTCTTTTCTTAATTTGAAACTACTACATGGATCAGTAAGGATTACTCTGAATGTATTCTGTTACTATTTAGTATGTAAAATATATTGATCATTAACTTATGATTTATGGCTGATGATTGTCAGGTTTTAGCTAGTCTGTTTTCAAAGAAGTCAAGCTATTGTAACCACTGGCGTGAAAAACTTTAATGTAGCTTGTAACTCAGAAGCTGTAAGAGGCAGCAACATGAAACTTCATAGGTGGTTGGATCTCACTGAGGTGATAAACAGACTAGTGTCAACCCTGCTGGCGATGCTCGTTTTTAATGGATGACGATGCCATTTAATCTCTGTTGCACCTTTTCTTGCAGGACTACTTTGATATCATTAAAAATCCGATGGATCTTGGTACTATAAAGCGAAGATTAGAGACGCAGTACTATACTTCTGCTAAGGAATGCATACAGGACTTCAATCAAATGTTTACTAACTGCTACATTTACAATAAGCCGGGTGAAGATATTGTTTTGATGGCACAGACTTTGGAAAAGGTTTTTCTCTCCAAAGTAGCTCTTATGCCTGCTGAGGTGAGTTCCCCAATGGTACGATGATTTCTATATACCTATCATATTTAAATTAGGTGCTTAGTGGTTTTAGCCCACTAGTTTTTTAATGTCTTGCGTTACAGTAACTTAAATTGTTTTTGAGATTTCACGACCTTAGAATTAAGATTCGTAATCATTAATTAGTGTCTTGATGGTTTAATACTGGGTTTAAAGTTCTCTTCTGCACTTGATATCTTACATCATTCAGTGACTTGTTAGCTATTGCCACTTTGCAGGAAATTGACCTTACCCCGACCGCTAAAAAACCTCCACCAAAGAAGAAGGTAGTTGGCTTACGTACTCCGACTGCTTCACTTTCTACAAACTCTGCAGAATCTTCTGTGGTTACCACAACGTCACAAACAAAAGATGTACCTTCTGTTGCATCGAGTGCCTCATCAACTGAGACCGTAAATGCCTCTACACCTGCTGCAAGCAGTTCTGTGAAATCTGAATCTGTTGTCGAGTACCCTACCAGGATTAACTCGGCTGTCCAGTCTTCAGTGATGCCTCCCTCACAACCTACAAAGGTAAATGATACATCTTTTTGCTTGATTTAATATCTCTTGAATTTCTTGTAGCATGTCTATAACTACTGTATTTAAATCGTTTATCATTCCTGTGAATTATGACCAATAGAACAAACCTGTACAGTTTGTGCTTTGTATTGTTCATGAACTGAGTTAGATTAGTATGTAAATTTGAGTATCATGTCTAGAATAATACATACATACTGATCTAGTTGTAATATTATGGTAAATTAAGTGTGTGAATCATGTTGGAATCCTTAATATTAAGAATTTAAGATATATTTTGTTTTTGCACTGCTTTGTTCAATGTCTTGTCCTTTATACTTAACAGACAAAGAAAGGTGTAAAGCGGAAGGCAGATACTACTACACCCATTCCTCCAATGGCAGATCCATATGAGCCAGATTTTGATGACGGCATAAAGGATGAAAAACTTCCGAAGATGGGTTCTGTGAAAAAACTATCAAACTCTAGTGTTAATAAAGTGACTCCTAATAAAATGGTTCCTAAAAAAGCTGTGACTCCTAGTGTTGCAGCTAATAGTGTTAATGTGACTCCTACAGCTGTTGGATCAGCTGCTAAAATTACACCTGCTCGGCGGGAGAGTAATAGACAAATAAAGAAACCAAAGCGTGATCTACCTGAGGAGACAAAGACAGATTGGGAATCGGTATGTGATTTCTGGACATTGGGAAAGGTGCTTGTACAAGTGAAATAGATTATGGTCTTGAAGATTTTAGCTACTAAATTGTATATGCAGTGAAACAAATGAACATTGATTTTTCCTATTTGAAATTTATTTTTCTAAAAAAAATTTTTTAGCAAACACGTACATCATGCGTGATTGATACATTTTAGCTCGTTTGATGTTTGTTTTAATTTTCAATTTGTAATTGTATAAAAAGTATATAGTTACATGGTTTCTTAAAATTTCAGTCAAAGAAAGGCAAAATGACAGAGCAGCTCAAGTTTTGTAATCATCTGATAAAGGAATTCTTTACAAAGAAACACTCAGTAAGTCCATGATGGTTTGTTGTCTAGCATATTTTTCTGGCTTTGTTAATTTTGGTTAGATAAGTTCCGCTTGATGATAGAATTTTACAGACTTTGCGAAAGCCAAAAAAATCGGTCTGACATTCGGTCTGACAAGCTTGAAAATTCTGTTGGACCAACAGGAAATCTGTCTGACCGAAAGTAGTAAACATATTCAAATGCGTATACATCAGGTACATATGTTGCCGGACAGATGAGATAAGCTTTTTTATTGGACCAACACACTATTTAATAGTCAAGTCTCTTGGTCCAGTTTCACAAAGTCTATGTTATGAAAACGTGTTATTCTACCCTGCTAAGAGGAATATTTATAATTGCAGTATTGATATAGTTCGCAATTTCCTTCAAATTCTGTTGCCTTTAAATGGAATGTTTGTTAGTTACATTTGTAAATGCTTGTGCATAATAGGCAATTACTTCAAAAATGTTGCTTAAGTATTTATTTAATATCCATGTTATATCTTCCATTACAGACTTATGCATGGCCCTTTTATAAGCCTGTTGATGCTCCCTTGCTGGGTCTTCATGATTATCATGATATCATAAAGAAACCTATGGACCTGGGATCAATAAAGGTATTTGGTGCAGCTATGATTCCTACTGCGGTATCATAGAGGCAGATTGTTAAATTATTTATAGGATAATAAGATTAATCATTTTTAGTTAATATGTCAATTTTATTTATAAATTAAACTTAAGTTATCACTGTCATTTTTATCGATTATTATGACAAAAAAACAGATTGTAGACCATAATGTGGCAGTAGCTGTGGATACATTTTCTTAACTTGCTTATAAATTATTTCTACAGACTAAGTTGGAGAACAGACAGTATAGTTCAGCGCATGACTTTGCAGAGGATGTTCGCTTGATATTTACAAACTGTTACCGTTATAATCCACCGGATAGTGATGTAGTGATGATGGCCAAAAAATTACAGGATGTGTTTGAAATTCGATTTGCAAGAATGCCTGATGAAACGTCCAATATGGACATGGACAAATTAAGCACTAAGGATGATTCTGCTAGTTCTTTAGGTGAATCTGAATCTGACAGTGGTAATGAAAGTGAGGAAGAACGCGAGAAAAAATTAAAGGAATTACAAGATCAGGTGGGTATTACAGGCACTCTAAATTGTGAGGTATGTTTTTATTTTATGAGAAGGTATGATTTGTTGAGAGCCTACTTACAGTAGATTATATCTAAAGTTTCAAGAGTAATGTGATGATTTCCTCATGCGCTTCATCTGATCTTTCTGGTCTTGTGTGATAGTGAAATCTTTGTTACAATGTTTTATTGGACAGAGTTTCCTACATGCTGTAGTCTGGACAGGGAATGAACCAAGATTCGCTCTGATTACTCATGGGTGTTTAAGGCTGATTAATCAATAGAGATGATTATATGGAAGTTTTCTTTGGTATTTTTATGCCCCTGCCATTCAGAATGGCATAAAATGTTACCTGTCCATTCAAATTTTGGTTTCCAAGCAATAACTCGGGACACAATTCTAGTTTTAAATGCGAATTGAAAAATGGGCATTTATAACTTTAAAGTTCACAGTTTAAATAAGTTGAGTATATTATACCACGTCTTTGCAACAAACATACATATTCAATACATAAAGTTGGCCAGAAGCCTGGTCATATTTGTAGCATTTTCAACTAAGATTGAAGTGGGTGTTGCATGGCATGGTCTTCAAATGAAATGTTTCAAAATAGACCTGACTGACGAGTGACATCAAACATTGGGTTGAAATATTTTGGAGTAATGTGATGATTTCCTCATGCGCTTCATCTGATCTGTCTGGTCTTGTGTGAAAGTGTAATCTTTGTTCAATGTTTTATTGGACAGAGTTTCCTTCATACAGTTGTCTGGACAGGGAATGAACCAAGATTCGCTCTGATTACTCTTAAATTGGAAAAAACTTGCAAATAAAAAGTTAAAAATTTTCCAACTTAGTATTTTTAGTAGTCATTTAGATTGACTATGTACTGTTTTTCCAATCTGTTGTCTTTGCAACAAACATGCATGATACTCAATACATCAAGCTGGCTAGAAGCCTGGTTCTATTAGTAGCATTTCAACTAAGATAGAATTAGGGTTTCATGGCATCGTCTTCAAATAAAATGTTTCAATATAGACCTGACTGACATCAAACATCAGGTTGAAATATTTTGGAGTAATGTGATGATTTCCTCATGCGCTTCATCTGATCTGTCTGGTCTTGTGTGATAGTGAAATCTCTGTTACAATGTTTTATTGGACAGAGTTTCCTACACACTCATGTCTGGACAGGGAATGAACCAAGATTCGCTCTGATTACTCATGGGTGTTTAAGGCTGATTAATCAATAGAGATGATTATATGGAAGTTTTCTTTGGTATTTTTATGCCCCTGCCATTCAGAATGGCATAAAATGTTACCTGTCCATTCAAATTTTGGTTTCCAAGCAATAACTCGGGACACAATTCTAGTTTTAAATGCGAATTGAAAAATGGGCATTTATAACTTTAAAGTTCACAGTTTAAATAAGTTGAGTATATTATACCACGTCTTTGCAACAAACATACATATTCAATACATAAAGTTGGCCAGAAGCCTGGTCATATTTGTAGCATTTTCAACTAAGATTGAAGTGGGTGTTGCATGGCATGGTCTTCAAATGAAATGTTTCAAAATAGACCTGACTGACGAGTGACATCAAACATTGGGTTGAAATATTTTGGAGTAATGTGATGATTTCCTCATGCGCTTCATCTGATCTGTCTGGTCTTGTGTGAAAGTGTAATCTTTGTTCAATGTTTTATTGGACAGAGTTTCCTTCATACAGTTGTCTGGACAGGGAATGAACCAAGATTCGCTCTGATTACTCTTAAATTGGAAAAAACTTGCAAATAAAAAGTTAAAAATTTTCCAACTTAGTATTTTTAGTAGTCATTTAGATTGACTATGTACTGTTTTTCCAATCTGTTGTCTTTGCAACAAACATGCATGATACTCAATACATCAAGCTGGCTAGAAGCCTGGTTCTATTAGTAGCATTTCAACTAAGATAGAATTAGGGTTTCATGGCATCGTCTTCAAATAAAATGTTTCAATATAGACCTGACTGACATCAAACATCAGGTTGAAATATTTTGGAGTAATGTGATGATTTCCTCATGCGCTTCATCTGATCTGTCTGGTCTTGTGTGATAGTGAAATCTCTGTTACAATGTTTTATTGGACAGAGTTTCCTACACACTCATGTCTGGACAGGGAATGAACCAAGATTCGCTCTGATTACTCATGGGTGTTTAAGGCTGATTAATCAATAGAGATGATTATATGGAAGTTTTCTTTGGTATTTTTATGCCCCTGCCATTCAGAATGGCATAAAATGTTACCTGTCCATTCAAATTTTGGTTTCCAAGCAATAACTCGGGACACAATTCTAGTTTTAAATGCGAAATTGAAAAATGGGCATTTATAACTTTAAAGTTCACAGTTTAAATTAGTTGAGTATATTATACCACGTCTTTGCAACAAACATACATATTCAATACATAAAGTTGGCCAGAAGCCTGGTCATATTTGTAGCATTTTCAACTAAGATTGAAGTGGGTGTTGCATGGCATGGTCTTCAAATGAAATGTTTCAAAATAGATCTGACTGACAAGTGACATCAAACATTGGGTTGAAATATTTTGGAGTAATGTGATGATTTCCTCATGCGCTTCATCTGATCTGTCTGGTCTTGTGTGAAAGTGTAATCTTTGTTCAATGTTTTATTGGACAGAGTTTCCTTCATACAGTTGTCTGGACAGGGAATGAACCAAGATTCGCTCTGATTACTCTTAAATTGGAAAAAACTTGCAAATAAAAAGTTAAAAATTTTCCAACTTAGTATTTTTAGTAGTCATTTAGATTGACTATGTACTGTTTTTCCAATCTGTTGTCTTTGCAACAAACATGCATGATACTCAATACATCAAGCTGGCTAGAAGCCTGGTCCTATTAGTAGCATTTCAACTAAGATAGAAGTAGGGTTTCAAGGCATCGTCTTCAAATAAAATGTTTCAATATAGACCTGACTGACATCAAACATCGGGTTGAAATATTTTGGAGTAATGTGATGATTTCCTCATGCGCTTCATCTGATCTGTCTGGTCTTGTGTGATAGTGAAATCTCTGTTACAATGTTTTATTGGACAGAGTTTCCTACACACTCATGTCTGGACAGGGAATGAACCAAGATTCGCTCTGATTACTCTATTACACTTGCCCCCATTTGTCTGACGTCCAATAGTTTAAATATTGAATGTTGCCAAGAAATTGCCTTTGTAGTTACATTACTAGTCCAGGGCTTTTTTCTTTCTATAGAAGGGGTCTGTTAACAGGTGTCTTACCCCAGGGTTCTCAATAAGTTTGTGGCCAACAGGCCCAAAAGCTAGACTAACAGGCCTGCTAGGGGGGAATCAGACATTTTCTAGCAATATTTTATAAACTTTGAGATTCCTAACTGGCCCAAACACATTTCTAAGCGGCTAAATTGGCCTGCAGCCTGCTGTTTATTGAGATACCTGTTACCCTCAGGATTTTTTAAAAAATCATGCAGTTTTCCCCTAAAATTCAATTTGCAGCAAGTTTTTTCTTCCCCTTTACAAAAATTGTGAGTTATTTTCCCCAAAATTTAAAGAAAAAGGCCCCTTCCCCTGTCAGTGAAAAAAAGCCGTGCTAGTTTTAATGCTTTGCTATTAAAGTCAAAGTTGCACCTAAGATGTATCAACACAACACACGTCAGGCCCTTTTTTATGACATTTTTGGGTTCGGAATTCTCCCCTGTTCCCCCCAAGTAAAAAGTATATGTTTTTCCCCACCGAGAGAAAAAAAAATCCCCAAATTAAGTTTTTCATGATGCAAATTTCTGCCATCAAAGAACCAGATGCCCTGTTCCCCAAAACAGTAAAGAGAGGGCTGCACATCATAATTATATTTGTGTTGTTTTCATCATAATTACTTAATGTAGAATGATGATCCCATGCGTGTCATCTGATTGGTTCGTTAACTTGCTGCCAGAGTTGTTCTGGTTGTGCATGTTAATTCCGAATCAATATGACTTAAACCTGGGCTGACTTCATTTGTTCTTGTATCAATTTGTTAGCTTAGATTTCCATAATTTGCACCTTCCAGGTTTTAGGAATTGTTGACAGTTGTATAGGAAAGCAAAATATCTGTTAATAATTAGTGTCTATTTGATTAGTTGTGACTACTGTGAGTACATCAATTAAACACGTAAACTAAGTATTACAGCTCAAACCATATGTTCAGATAGATTTTCTGCATTTATTATTTGTTAATCATGATTTGTTTGTCCTTATTTAGGTGAAAGAGCTTCAGGATCAGTTACAAAGATTAACACAAGAACATATGAATAGATTAAAAGAAAAGACTGAAAGAAAAAAGAAACGAAAGAAAAATCGCGAACGTGACAAAGACAGAAGTGAAAAAATAGTGGAAGTACCATCCGCGTCAGTGATACCTGTACCTGTGGCCACAACCACTAGTACGGACATGATCAGTGCAAAGAAATTAAATAATAAATCCAACAAAAAAGTGACAAAAACACCTAGTGAGAAACGCAAACGTGCTGGTAGTAAAGGTAGTGGTAACAAAAAAGCTTTGAAAACTCCAACAGGGTTTTCTGTTCCATTCGATAGTGACGATGAAGACAATGCTAAACCAATGACTTACGATGAAAAACGGCAGTTAAGTTTGGATATAAACAAATTACCTGGTAAGCATGGACTAGTGTTTGCTGATGGTGATAATTTTGCAAGCATAAGTCTTTAAAAAAGCTCATGTTTCAAAGTGTCTTGGAAGTTGAATTCTTTTGAGGAGTAGTAATTTTTATGTGTTTTTCAACTTCATTTCCTGCATACGCACATCGATGAGGATATTACTAATAATCCATGAATCTCTGTGTGTTTTTTATACGCTATTCTGAGGTGTGCTAATGTCTTTCTTGAAGTTTTCTTATCTTGATAGCAATTCTATGATGAAGTGCTTATTCATAGGAGGGAAAAAGAATGCAGTACTTATTTTGCATTTGTGCATTAAACATGGTTGATTTTTGTGTTTTCTAGTCAATAATTCATTTATATAAAAAAACATCACTTTTATTATTATCTTCCTGCCAATTTTGAAACAACCCACTTTCCCTGAACCCTAAGTATAGGTTGTTATGAATTCTTGTAATCATATACTGTTTTATTTATTCTATTGGTCTTGTACAATTAAGACATACTGCGACTATGTTTTTCTTCACATCCATGAGGAGAATACCTGCAATTAGGAACTTCATGGAAGTTATGACTTTTCTATACGCTATTCTGAGATGTGCAGAAAAATTTGAGTCCTTTATACTTCACCAACCTAAGATTCCTGTAAGAATATATTTGGCGAACTCCGTAAGACCAGCAGATTCCAACACAATTCTTGTATCTAAATTAATATCATCATAAAGTAATAACATTTGTATGAATTGATGGATATACTTATTTAATCAATATTCGAACTAATTTTTTAAAAACACTAGCCCGAACTATTAGTGGACTTTTGAATCTGGACAACTTAACACTAGCCCAAATACCCAATTTTGAGAAAGTTAACAAGTCCGAATAGGAATTCACTAGCCCGGGGCTGTGGGTTAGCGTGAAGACTGTTTGTATTTTAAGAATGTTCATATGTCACTATCAAATAAATTTTGTTGCACAGCTAGTAGCTTGGGCATTATCTCCGTCTCATGTCTTCGTGCAGGTGATAAACTTGGTAGAGTGGTGCATATAATACAGTCACGAGAACCCTCCCTGAGAGATTCCAATCCAGATGAGATAGAAATAGACTTTGAAACCCTCAAGCCATCAACACTGAGGGAATTAGAGTCGTATGTTATGTCCTGTTTGAAAAAGAAGCCAAGAAGTTATAGTAAGTTGTTTGTGTTTTTCTTCTCATGTATGTAAAATAGTGATCAAGAAAGGTTTGAGAAGCATTCAATTTTGTAGTGAACTAGGTTCTCTAAACATACTGCTTATCTATGAATTATTTTGTTAAGTGAAGAGATTCATTTTGGTAAGCAGGATTGACTGGATTCTAACCTGATGGCAGAGGTAGAGGGTAAGAGCCAATACAATACCTACTAGTGAAATAGTAAATTTGACCCTTTGGTACAAAATCCAATGAATCGGAAGCTTAGTTTTGCTAAGTTCAAGAGTCAAAATGTCATTTTAATGGTCAAATGAAAACCCTTAAGTACTTGATTGATAGTATTTTTTTCTGTTTAGCTAAAAGAACGCCTGGTAAATCAAAACAACAAGTTCAACAAGAGAAGCGACAAGAGTTAGAAAAACGACTGCAAGATGTTACTGGACAGCTTGGTGGGAACAGCACAGCAAAGAAACCTTCAAAGAAAGGTAGTTTGATAATTGAAATAAGCATTTTTAATGCCTACCCTGGGCAGAGTACTAGATCTAAATGACTTGATTCTCAATCAGGGTAGGCCAAATTAAAGACCAGGTTTAATCCCAGTTTTCTGTCTGTATGACAATCTCTGTTTCATGCCCTGGTGATATTTGTTAACTTAAATCGAAGTATCTAATGTGATTTATGTCTTCAGTCTTATGGCAAATTCAATTCACTGTACCATTTAATTGTGAAATTTGTGTGCTGACATGGGGGTATCTCAGGTAGAAAGGGTTGAGGTCTGTGAAAGGAACTCATATTATATACAGTCACCAGCAGGTAGATGGTTTATGAATGCCTTCCCTGGGCAGAGTACTAGATCTAAATGACTTGATTCTCAATCAGGGTAGGCCAAATTGAAGACCAGGTTTAATCCCAGTTTTCTGTCTGTATGACAATCTCTGTTTCATGCCCTGGTGATATTAACTTAAAAAAGATGTAGTTTATTTTAATACTTGGCATGCATATTTTTACGATCTTGATCATTATTTGCTATTTAGATTGCTTTGTCTTCAAGTTATTAAGTTCTACGCATCTATGAGGAAAAACCTGCAATTAGGAACCTAAAAAGGGATGACTTTTCTATACGCTATTCTGAGATATGCAAGAACTTGGTCACATGAAAATGTCAAATGGAGCCAATGTTTATTCTTGGGCGATTAATAACTATCTCTATTCTGAGTTAATTCTGATTGACATTTACTGGTTTATGAAATGCCTTCCCTGGGCAGAGTACTAGTTCTAAATGACTTGATTCTCAATCAGGGTAGGCCAAATTGAAGACCAGGTTTAATCCCAGTTTTCTGTCTGTATGACGATCTCTGTTTCATGCCCTGGTGATACTTATTTCAAACTAATGAAGTAGTTTTCAGTATGTGGCATACATATTTTTACAGTCTTGATCATTAATTAATTGGTTATAGATCACATTGTCTTCCAAGTTACCAAGTTCTACTTATCTATGAGGAAAAACCTGCAATTAGGAACTTGAAGAAGTACTGACTTTTCTATACGCTATTCTGAGATATGCAGGAACATGGTCACTTGAAGTTGTCAAATGGAGCCAATGTTTATCATTCATAATTGATAGATTCTCAGTTAATTTTGTTTGTTTGACAGTTACTGCTTATGAATGCCTTCCCTGGGCAGAGTACTAGATCTAAATGACTTGATTCTCAATCAGGGTAGGCCAAATTGAAGACCAGGTTTAATCCCAGTTTTCTGTCTGTATGACAATCTCTGTTTCATGCCCTGGTGATATTTATTAACTTAAAAAGTAATGAAGGAGTTTATTTCAATGTGTGGCATGCATGGTTTCATGCCCAATGATATTTATTAACTTAAATTAAGTCTGGGTGTCATTTTGTTTTGATTTTTGGTCTTAGTTTATGGCAAATGCAATTCATTGTAACATTTCATTGTGATATATATATTTGTGTGCTGATTTGGAGATAATTAAGGTAGAAAGGTTCAGATGATTGTGAAAGGGACTTGTTTTATTATATACATATTACTTCACTCACCAGCAGGTAGATGTTTTATGAATGCCTTCCCTGGGCAGAGTACTTGATCTAAATGACTTGATTCTCAATCAGGGTAGGCCAAATTGAAGACCAGGTTTAATCCCAGTTTTCTGTCTGTATGACAATCTCTGTTTCATGCCCTGGTGATATTTATTATCTCAACAATATTGGAAGTAGTTTATTTCAGTATGTGACATACATAGCTTCACAATGTTAATCATTATTTAGTTGCTTATAGATTGCTTTGTCTGCAAGTTTCTAAGTTTTACACATCTATGAGGAAAAACCTGCAATTAGGAACTTGAAGAAGTGCTGACTTTTCTATACGCTATTCTGAGATATGCCAGAACTTGGTCACTTGCTTGTGTCAAATGGAGCCAATGTTTATAATTGGTAGATTAATTATAGAACTTCCAGTTAATTTGTATGATGGAAGTTACTGTTAATGAGTGCCTTCCCTGGGCAGAGTACTAGACATAAATGGCTTGATTCTCAATCAGGGTAGGCCAAATTGAAGACCAGGTTTAATCCCAGTTTTCTGTCTGTATGACAATCTCTGTTTCATGCCCTGGTGATATTTATTGAAATTCAATGTGATTTATAACTTCAATCCAAAAGTCTGTTTAGAATTACTGTATATCATTTTACTTAATTCTGAAATGTTCCTTTTGGTCCCAAGTGCTTTTTGAATGTTATCAACAGATTACGAACATAGTGTTTCACATATAGGCAGGTTGATGGATCATAAAAGCCTTCCCTGGGCAGAGTACTAGATCTAAATGACTTGATTCTCAATCAGGGTAGGCCAAATTGAAGACCAGGTTTAATCCCAGTTTTTTGTCTGTATGACAATCTCTGTTTCATGCCCTGGTGATATTTATTGAAATTCAATGTGATTTATAACTTCAATCCAAAAGTCTGTGTAGAATTACTGTATATCATTTTACTTAATTCTGAAAGGTACCTTTTGGTCCCAAGTGCTTTTTGAATGTTATCAACAGATTACGAACATAGTGTTTCACATATAGGCAGGTTGATGGATCATAAAAGCCTTCCCTGGGCAGAGTACTAGATCTAAATGACTTGATTCTCAATCAGGGTAGGCCAAATTGAAGACCAGGTTTAATCCCAGTTTTCTGTCTGTATGACAATCTCTGTTTCATGCCCTGGTGATATTTATTGACTTTAGTATCTAATGTGAATTATTTATGTCTTCATTCTTATGGCAAATTCAATTCACTGTAACATTTAATCCTGATATTTATATATGTGTGCTGATACGGGATAATCAGGTAAAAAGGTTGGAGATCTGTGAAATGGACTTTCTCTTTTGTATATTATATCACCTAGTAGCAGGTTCAAGGTCCATGAATGCCTTCCCTGGGCAGAGTACTAGACTTAAATAGCTTGATTCTCAATCAGGGTAGGCCAAATTGAAGACCAGGTTTAATCCCAGTTTTCTGTCTGTATGACAATCTCTGTTTCATGCCCTGGTGATACTTATTTCAAACGAAGTAGTTTTCAGTATGTGGCATACATATTTTTACGATCTTGATCATTAATTAATTGGTTATAGATCACTTTGTCTTCAAGTTACCAAGTTCTACTTATCTATGAGGAAAAACCTGCAATTAGGAACTTGAAGAAGTACTGACTTTTCTATACGCTATTCTGAGATATGCAAGAACATGGTCACTTGAAGATGTCAAGTGGAGCCAATGTTTATCATTCATGATTGATAGATTAATAGAATAGTTTTACTCTCAGTTGATTTGTTTGTTTGACAGTTACTGCTTATGAATGCCTTCCCTGGGCAGAGTACTAGATCTAAATGACTTGATTCTCAATCAGGGTAGGCCAAATTGAAGACCAGGTTTAATCCCAGTTTTCTGTCTGTATGACAATCTCTGTTTCATGCCCTGGTGATATTTATTAAATCAAAAAATATTGAAGACGTTAATTTCAATATATGGCATGCATAGTTCTACAATCATGGTAGTTAACTAATTTATAGTTGCTGTGTCAGCAAGTTACTAAGTTCTACTTATCTGTGAGGAAAAACCTGCAATTAGGAACTTGAAGAAGTGCTGACTTTTCTATACGCTATTCTGAGATATGCAAGAACATAGTCACTTGAGATTTGTTAACATACATATATACCAAATGCATGACCATGTTTGGTGTAATCTGGGAACTTACTGCTCTAAGAACATTTAGGGCCATTGATGTAGTTGGCACATGTGACGAGTGTTTTTTTTTTTTCATTTACTACATAAATGCAAGCGTTTGTTGTTGTTATCTTTTCAGAAGGAGAAAAAGGTGATATGGATGTATCTGGAGGAGCCAGTCGTCTCAGTTCAAGCAGTAGCTCAGGCTCTGATAGTGAATCCTCATCAAATTCTAGCTCGTCAAGTTCGGATTCAAGTGATTCAGAGTCAGGTTAGGTCTCTCCCATCTCTTGTATAATACACCGCCCTGCATGATTGTATCGGGAAAATTGATGAACAAAAGTATACATGAACAATCACATCTCACATCTGTTAATTGAATTTATTAAGTACTATATTTTGATCGACTGGACATTAATTAAGTATGCATTTGATTATGTGCTGCTGTGTGAAGTTAAGTGATGAGAGTTGGTAGAGCGAGTGTGCTATTATATATATAATAGAAACAAATATTGCGGCTAATTAATCTTAGCTTTAAATTATAACACCTTGTAGTACATAATTTTTTCATTGTTTTGCTTTTTTAATCTGTTGAGACTGAATCCTAAGAATATTTTGACTGCATAATCGTCTAGCATTCCATTTTGTGTAAGGCAACTTTGTCCATGCAGGTTTATTTTTATGGTAAATATAAACTTATTCGGTATTTGATTTTTATTTAGTTGAAATCTTTTTTGTCCTAAATCATGGTCTTCACAGCATTGCTTATTTCTGAATCATTTAATTTCAATAAAAAGAGCTGGAACTTGTATATTGAATAGATGCGTTATAATAGTTTTTTTTCTTTGGTTGGCTGGACCAAATTACATGCTTTAGTATTGAACTTTTTGATAATAGTTAATAGATAAACAAATGTTTCCAGATCTGATTTTATGTCTCATTTTTTAAGTATTGAAAAGTTTCATTGTGGCTTGTAAGTTGCTGAAATAGATTAATGTTGAAGAAAAAATTACTGCAATTTTTGCAATTTGTTCTAACCTATCTGTACTCCATATTAAGGAATTGTTAATTTTTGTACACATGTTAATGGATGCAGTACTGATTGGATGCGAGTAAACTGGCGCAAGCCTCAAAATTTTATGCAAAAGGATAAAAGTGGTCAATTCTTGCTCATTACTTGTAACAGTAACATCTATGTTGATTTTGATTCGTAAAGGGAGTAATTTATAGTTTGAATTGCTCTCTCCAACCTGTTACAAAACATCTTTTATAAATGTTGCTAATAGCTTGTGACCCCTACTATCAGTGGTCTTTGACATGTTATGTATGAAATTTTATATGTGTATTTTCCATATTTTATATTGTACAATATTGGTTTAGTCGGAGTGCAGTATGTGTTCATCTGTTTGGGACCAGCCAAAAGAGGTCGGCTGGCTTAAGATATTAAACAATCATGAAAACCCTATTTCAGAGAATTTAATTCAATTCCTGGCTCATTTTATTCTGTGTTTGTGTTTTTCATTAAATTAAGTTGTGCCCAAATTGTAGATAACTGTACTTTTCTGTACAACTCTCATTATGTATGATGGCTATTGAAATGATGCAAGGAATCCACCAGGCATCATGAAATGTCATGTAGCTATGGTGTGAAATAAATGTAGGAAGTCTTTAACAGTCTCAGAGGCCAGAGTATGAACTGATATCCATGTACATCATGTGTTTATCATGTCTTGGCAATGTGATCCTGATAACAGCACTGTTGGGGGAATGTTAGACAAAGATGTGTAGTGAATCACAACATAAATCGATCAGTATTTTGGCTGGCCTCAAATTGTGACACTAATGCACTCGATTGGCTTCTGTGAGGACAAGTTAGAAATCCATCTTGTTCAATGGTGAATTTAGAGGATCACAATTTAGTATTTTTTTTATTTTTGTTAATATAAATTTGTAATTCAAAATATGACAGTTTGTTAATTTCAGACTATTATCTATATATCCTGCCATAATTTTGGATCTGAGATCTTAAGCTAGTGTATGGTCCCTGCTTTGTACCTGCATCAGCCTACATCTGTCAGCAAATAATTTGTCCATTTGTGTTCCTATAGTCTTCTTGTTGATAAAAAGTGTCGATGAAATGTTAACTGAATTGATTTTCATGAATGAAAACGAAAGCAGTTGTACTTGTAGTAGTTCTTTTTTATGAAAATAACATTGTATCATTATTATTACATTAGTGTGAATCAGAGTTGTACAGAAAATTCTTTATCTCTCATTATTTCATATTCTGTTTTATTTTCTCTATTTTTTACTGTTGTGTCATTTTTGCAAAGAAATCATGTCAAAGTTTTGTAAATATGTCATTTATAGAAATACATAGTAAAATGAGTCGTCAGCATTTTTATTGGTAAATCACAATAAAAATATTGAAATAAATTCTCTGTATTTGTTTAGTATGATTTGTCCCTGAAAGCGAACAGATGAACACATTCTGCCTTTTTCTACATGATAACCTTCCATGTATTGTACTGTGAAGTCTATATTGTTTCTTGATACCTAATGTTGACTTGATCAGATGAATTAACTGAAAGACTTGAAGAGAATATAAGAAGAAAATACTGGGATAGAAGTGGTGGATCAGAACTGAGCAGCCTTTTGGTGTGTCGAGCTGCTAGGGTTGGAAATGTTAAGTCTGGAATGTAACAAATGAAAATTGGTCCACTTTGTAAAAATGATTATTGATACCCTCCTGTATGAAGTATCATTATATTTCGTTAGTCTCATACATCCAACTATGAATTTAACACTACTTCAAGATAAATATTTTATTCTTGCTGCTTATTTAGAAACAATGTCAGGTCTTTCAAGCTAACAATGTTAATGACTTCACAGTGCATTGGCCATAAGATCAGGTTTCTTATCTTATACTCGACAATTGTACTTAAAAACTACTGGCACAAATCGAACAACACAGGTCATGAAAGCAACTAAAGGATGTCACATATTTATTTGTGGAAATCATTTACCAGTACAGCATACATACATATTTCAATACTATCTGGAACAAGCTTTGAATGTTAAATCACCTATTAACACATATTGACAATGCTGTTCAGCACAGACATAAGCAAAATTTTGCTTTCAGTTACCATCAAATAGTCATTTTTATGCTGTGCACATGTTGGTCTGTCCTTGCTGACCAGTAACTAGAGAACGATCAGATTTGGTTGGGAGGTTGGCCATCACATGTAGATAGCTCAAGTTCATTAGGTCAATGTCTTACTATACAGTTGGCCTTTAGGAGGCATCCTTGGCTCACAAGCACATTATGTTATCAATTTCTGCGCTAACAGTCAAAGGAAGTTTTTTGTCGAGCCTGCTTGCATCAGCTCTACATAGTCGCCAATGGCAGTTGCTGGTCTGTACGTTGGTTAGTCCATCCGAATTTTCCTTGTCCGGCTGTATCTCACTTATGCATTGATGTAATAGATAATAACTAGGCATTATGTTAAAACCATGAGATGGTGTGCAGTGCGCAAGATCCAGGTCTGTAGCTTGAACGTCAAAAATGAGTATTATAGACCTTGTTCGGGCTGTATCTCCTTATGCATTGACAATTATGAAAATAACTTGGCATAAATGTTGAATACCATGAAACTGTGTGCTGTGCACTAGACCCAGGTACATAGCATCAAAAAGAGAATCATAGACCTTGCCCGGGCTGCATTGACATATTTGAAAATGTCAAGGTCACACTTGGATGTCAAAGATGCGGTCTATTTTTGTGTCCGCTTCATAACTTTGTCATTCCTAAACGGATTTTGGAATTACTTAGCAGAAATATTTACCATCGTGAGACTGTGTGTTATTTGCAAGACTTGCATCAAAGAGATGATGTGTCATGAACATCACCCACACTTGTGGTTCAAATGTCACAAGCTTTCTTAACAGCAGGCTTGACATGTTGCCCTTGGGCATCTAGTTTTTACTTATTGGAAAATGTGAACTATCATTTGTCGTATCAGTAAGCCACAAGGATGAATCTTTGCAGCTGTTGCAACAATAATACTAATTAGATTGTTTGTATTCCTTATGCATTCAATTCATAATGGAAAGTAAACTGTAATGGGAATAATAGTGATTGTGTAATGCAGATCATATGTCTAGACTGAGTAATAAGATAAATTATCTAGAATAAGGCAGGTCTCTTGGGATAGTTAACAATGGTTCCAGCATTAGGCCAATGGACAACCAATCGGTTTTCTTTTCTTAATGTCTTGAAACCTTATTTTCCTGGTATACTGAAAACTAGGGCTGGAATATGTTACAGTTAATTGGGTTAAACTGTATTTATAGGAATAGAAACATAGGTGCCCCCGCCATTCCAAATGGCGTAAGGGCATAAAGCATTCCCCTGTCATCCATCTGTTCAAAGTTTGGTTTCTGAGCGATAACTCAAGATCTAATTCATGGATTGGCTTCATACTTTACATGAAGGTGCATAATATCAAAATACCGGTCAAGTTCGATTTCTGTAAAATCCAGATATTTCCACTGGAGTTACGGCCCCTTTTTGACTTTGTGCTGAGCAGGGGCATTTGATCTAGTTAAATGAGAAACTGACACTGCTGCACTATATTGTTGAGAATTATAAGTGTGTGCGTTTTTCTTAAAAAAACTGAATGATAAAAAGGTTTGTGGCGACATATGTAAGGTAGAAGTTGCAAGCTCTGGTTAAACAACAGACATTCATGTATACATACACCACTAAGAAAACATCATCAAACTGATCCATCGGTCTCTCATTCTACGACACCTGTGAGAAACATCTCAATGTAAAACTTGTATCAGCAGTATGTATTGTATATCATTTGTCAGTATCGCAATATGTATGGTTAGGAAAATGTCCGAGAAATACCCAGCACTACTTAAACACAATTGAATTGTATTGGAACTAAAATAAATTGAAGTTGCAAATATACATACATAGCCACAAGGAATGATTGTTGGCCAAATGTTTTCAATGGTATAAAAAACAGGTTTGTGACTAGCAGTAGTTGTATAATGTATAGAGCTGTTAAATTTACTTAGTGCCATAACCCAGGTATTCCTTGGTCAATTCATTAAAGTGCCATGCCATATAACAGAGCATGAATGAAATTGATCATGACAATGTTTAAAGGGATGGATTTTATAGGTCTGAGATTATAGCTCTTATGTTTCACTATACATACCCCCACTCATGATGCTTGGCACAGTTATCTCCCTTGTTTCTGTTTAATTCATTGTGTTAAGTCTTAATTTAAGTGTATATACTTCACAGGATCTCCAAAGAAAAAGAAAAAACCCAAGCCTCCTATTGGCAAGGTAAGAAAGTTCTGTTAGTCCATTAAAGATTGATATAAACCATACTTGATGCATTAAATCACAGAGACATGTATTCTGTTGAATTTCTTAATTATTGTGCTCTTCAATCCTCATAGAATGTTTTGTTATAAATAACCATTGTATCTGTTGGATGTTTACTAAGTAAACTGTCCGTTCTAGTTAATGGCACGTCAAAGTTTTTATTCTGCAGTTCCAATATAAATGTGGAAAGTAAATATTTTTATGCGAAGAAGGAAAAGCTTGCTTTGTAAAAATGATGTATATTTAACCCTAAATATGGTATGATATATTTCACTCCCAAATGGATTTGTCCAAATTACATTTGGTTGTTCTTTTTGCGCTGTTGTATATGTCGGTAATTGTGGAAGTTTTCCGACAGTTAATTAGGTCAACCTATGTTGAACGTAAGCATTAATTTATTATTGTACATCTAGGAAAATGGCATGGTGTCGCCTAATATGAAGTTCACTATTGGTGGTAACAATGCAGTGATGGTGTCACCAGGAGCCCCGGGTCCTGGCAAGATGAACGGTGGTAAATCTCTACCAGGAAGGCGAAACTCGGTGGAACAGAAACCAGTCGAAGTTGTACCTGCTAAGGTCCCGACTGTTTCTGTCCAATCTGGACACAGCCAGATACCAACCCCTAAAGCAGCTCCTAAAATTGAAATTAAGCCTGAACCAGGTAGAGTTTAAATATATGTTTTAGTCAGTTAAGCAGGAGATGTAAAGTTGTATTAACAATGCAACACCATACTCCATTCAGCATGCATTTATTATCATTATTTAATTGTGGATGTGGTTTTTTATCAGGCATGTAATGGAGATTAAGGGTCTTGTGTTCTATTGAGAAGACTAATGTAAGCGTTTTAATAGTTGGTGTTAATCAAGCCTTCATTTACTGGCAAATTAGATTCTTTGATGAATCTTCTGCTGCAATCTTCAGCTCGTCTGTTTTTGTGATCACTGCGGCTAACAAGAACTTCAATGTTACTCATAACTCAGGAACTACCAGTATATGAGATAGTAACATGAAACTTCATTGTTGGATAGATCTCACTGAGATGTTGAAAGACTAGCATTGACACTACTCACAGTGTTCTTGTTCATCTTTGCAACTGATGAAATAATTTTGGGATTATCACTTGATTTATTTTGGTTAAAAGTTTTGTATTTTTGAATAAGTGTTCCTGGTAAGAAATACAGTGAGTATATGTTAATGTGATACGTCTTGATCATATATCTCTTCTCTGTTGCAGTTCGACCAATAACACATATGTTACCCCAGCAACCAGACAGGCCAAGTCCTGTGGCAGCCCCTAAACCACAAAATAAAACAACAGGTAAGATACGAAATAAACTTTTTATAAAAGGCTAACTTTAAACAAGTCAATGTTTTGCTGCCTCCTGAGTCTTGTACATGAAAGTTGGCTGTGGTAAGCTGATGAGTGGCAACTTCAAAAAATGAAGTTATATTGATCAGCATTTCATATGATCTTTGTTTGCCTGTCAACGGTTAAATCTAATGAGGTTGTCAGATTTATAAGTTACTTGGTTAAGGAGTATATCTGGTTCATTCTCTGAAATATTATAAACTCTCTGAAAATCAGTCCCTCTGTCAAATGTAGTAGCACTCTCTAAGTTCTTACTATTCTTACATTATTTTTGGGAAAGGCGTATGTTTAAGAATTAATTCCTTTCTGTTGAGAAAGAGAAATATGAATAGTCTGTTGTTTGACTGCTTCTCTTAGTTGTTAAGCCAAGTAAAAAATCATGTTTTGCTATATATGTTACACAGTGCCAGTCTATGTATTCTGTTACATTTTTATACCTAGTTTCGTGTCCTATTATCGCTATATTTGTTTATCTTCTTTTATGTGTCTCAAACTATTTCAGTTAATGCATATTTATTGCATATTGAATTTTATGTCAAGCATTTATCATATTCTTTTTCTTTGAGGTGATGTCCGAGATAAAACTTTAGAACTAATTTTTTTATACCATTTCATGCTGAACAAACATTTCTTGTTGTAAAAAATCTACTCTCTTTGTATACAATTATGTATGCAATTTTCTGTAAAGAACAAATCGAGGGCTCAGCGCAACACTGACGTAACTTGTTCTTATTTCAATATGAGTTACGACACTGTTGCGTTGAACCTTCGAAATGCTCGTTGTTAAATTAAATGTTATCATTTTGTGTTGTTATGTGTAAAATAATTACTTATATCATTTCTTCATTTGAGTTGAGCATAATGCATTAATGCCCCTTGTACTCTAAATTAACGGTGTTGTTGCCATTTTTAGTTACATTTTTAGCCATTCATTTAGTTGCATGCTTATGTTTTTTGGTTGTTGCTTCTCTTTGTTAGTTCCAATAACCCTTCATGATCGCACATTAGAGGCTATGTTAACTTTACCAGCCCCGACAAATGCTGCTCCAGCCAGACCAACAGCTCCAGTAACATCATCCATTCCCAAGACAACCAACCAGACTCCGCCTTTGTCACAGTCTCCGCCCATCATTGTCAGTTCACCAATCAAAATGCAACAGGAGAAAGAATTCATGCCTGCTGCGAAGACCATGTCTACTCAGGAAAAGAGGCCAGAGCCTTTGGCTACATTTTCAATTGGAGAGGAATCAGCCAACTCTAGTCCGAAACAAATAAAGCCGCCTCCTCCGGGTGCAACCCATTGTAAGTGATGATTTATTTTGTCATTGTCACGATTGTGTTCAATACTATACAGTCAAACATGTGATAGTAGCCAACTTCAAATTCAGACCATCCTGTGTATAAAAGCCTTTTTCTAAAAAACTGCCATTGATTATTTAGGATGAAATAACCTCCAAATAAAGGTCACTTGTCAATGAAGGCCACATACTTTTTCCCAAGGATGGCCTTTGTTCATGGGTCTGAATGTACTATTGATTATTAATAGCCTAATCTGAGTACAAAAACACCATGTATTACCTTAAACTGTTTCTCTTTATTACTTAATTATTGCTATGAGATGATAATGAACACCAGCAGTATTTAACCATTCTATATTATAAAAATAATGTTTGGAAACCTGTTTTGGGGTAGGTACTTTTGCCTGATTTGTCAGTTAAAGGCTACATTTACAGGTACTCAAATCTGAACTCCCAATGTTTTATAGTAATATAATTTTGGTATAATTTCAGTAGCTAGTGGGGTTGGAGTGATGCCAAGTGTAAACAATCAGTCTTCAGTGAACGCAAATGACCAAAAGAAACATGATGTGCCAAAGATGTCTTCTGCACACAAGAAACCTCCACCAGATTCCAAGGTAAAATAATGTCCATCTTTTGATAAAGGCAAAATCCAAAATGCTGAATAAAAGGAGACAAAATACTGAGAAATATAAAATTTTCTTAAAATATCTACAAAATTTAATATTTTTGAATGGAATGTCAAGTATATGACAAAGTCATCGAGCCACAAGGATAGTATTACTTGGCTAATGTTTTCAATCAGTTAAATCAAATTATAAAATATATTGATTGTAAATATGTAAACTTGCATATGATTTAGTTTCAGGATGTGAAGTTAAAAAATACAGGATCTTGGGCAAGTTTAGCTAGCCTCAGTTCTAATACTCCAACATCACAAAAGAAACA
Source organism: Lutraria lutraria (assembly GCA_964023205.1). NCBI lineage: Eukaryota > Metazoa > Mollusca > Bivalvia > Venerida > Mactridae > Lutraria > Lutraria lutraria. The sequence continues at coordinate 15,107,944 of OZ026840.1, forward strand.
GGAATCTACAAAAAGTTTTGAACAGTTTAAAAAGCAAGCACAGGAAAAAGAAAAAAGGGTATGACATAAGCTTTTTATACACCCATTTGAAAAATGGGTAGTATTATGGGAATTATGGCAGCATCCACAACGTTGTCTCTAATACCAACAGTTTCATTCGGATCCTCACCAAACTTGATGGAAATGTTTATGGCCATGAGATCTCGGTCAAGTTTGATAACCAGGCACTTCTGAGTTATGGCCCTTGACGGCATATTTTATGACCTGGCACTCTTGTTTTCATTGAAAGAGTAATAGTTTGTTGTTTGTATTATATCACACCGACAGTTGGAGTCATTCGGGGATATCCAGCTTTTGTGGTTGAGTTAGAACCTGGGACCAACACCTGGGTAGAACCACAGAGTTAGCTGGATGACTTTCTCATTAAATTATTAGGTTCCCAGTTGTGATTTGAACTCATAGCTGTGAAGGAGGGGTTAGTGATTACTAGTCAGAGAATTTTTTTAATTCGGCAAATTTCAGTCTATTTTAAACAGATCTGCCTGTTGTTGTTTATTTATCCTATCTTTGAAGTATGTAATCTCAACGGGTGTATATTAATCAACAAGTTGTAAGTTGTGTCACTGATCTTTTCAGTCTAAGGGTGTATGTTTCAACATGGCTGAGTGTGTCCTAATAGATTTTAAGTTATACATTTCTGTTATTTATTATTGAATGAATTATAGGAGAAGGCTTTAAAACAGCATGAAGAGTATAGAAAAATACAGAAAGAAAAGGAAGAGAAAGAAAGGATTAGACAGGAAAATGAAAGAAAAAGGTATATTGGACAATTATAACACGTTAATACCATATATTCTTAATTCCACTTGACTCCATATTTGTTTATCCTTGTGCATTTATGATCTGTTTCATTTTGTATGAAAACCCGTGTTTCTTAAAATGTCTGAATGGTGCAATGTGATCATGTACAAACCTTTCATTTAATTTATGCCCACATAACCAAATCCCAATCCCCAAATATCCACTATTGACACCAATTTCTCCTGCATATTTTCCGGGTTTTGTGGTTCGGTTATTTCTTGGCGGAATTATGGCCTTTCATTTATTTTGACACTTTCGAAATTACTGTTTTGATTAGATCTTCATGAAACTTTGTCAGAATGTTTGTTCCAATGATATGTAGGTAAAAAACTAGGTCACTAGGGCAAATTGCTGGAAAAGCTTGTGAATATTCTTGAAGTCACTGTTTTGATTGGATTATCATGAAACATTGTCAGAATGTTTGTCTTTATAATATCTTGGACGAGATCGAACATCGGTCATCGGGGGTCAAAAACTAGGTCACTAGGTCAAATCTTATGAAAAGCCGTGTTAACACTGTATATTTCACAGTTATAAATGGATCTTCACCAAACTTTGTCAAATTGTTTGTTTTAATGGATATAACGGTCAAGTGCAAATATGGGTCATCTTGGGTCAATAATTAGGTCAATAGGTCATATCTTAGAAAAACTTTGTTAACACTGTAGATGTCACAAGTTTGAATGGATCTTCACCAAACCTTGTCAGAATGTTTGCCTCAATATTATGTGGGTCAAGGTTGAACATGGGTCAGCCGGGGTCAAAAACTGGGTCACATGTTCAAAACAATATTTAAATGTGTGAACAGTGATAATCATGTGAGCGATATATGGCCATCTTGGCCCACTTGTTAGAATTTACCTATTGTTTACTCTATTGAGTTCCTGTTTATAAAGTCTTAACTATTATTTATTATATCGGTTTGTTCACGGTCTGTCCGTAATCAAACCTTTTCCGACCAATCAGTAGAGAACAAATTGAACCGAGTTCCTCAGATTGGTTGGGAAATTTGTCATCACATGTAGATGACCCCTATTGATTTTAAGTTCAATTGGTCAAAGAGGATTTACTACTCAGTTTGCCTTTAGGGGGGCATTTGTTTTTCACAAACACGGTTCCATAAAACTGTTATTTTTATGTTTGTATTTCTAACACCAGGGAAAGGGAAGAAGAGGATGCTTTAGAAACAGCAAGAAATGCACAATTAATGACTGAAAAAGATCAACAAAAAGATGCGGAAAAGTTAAAAGCTCAAAAAGAGAAAGAGCGACTCAGGGAACAAGAGAGGAGAAGAAGATTAGCTGTAAGAATTCATGCTTGTCGAATGTTCAGAACAAGATTATTTATTATTCCTAGTTGTCTGTTTATACATTGACTATCTTAACATAAATACTGATTCATTTATTTTTACTTACATTAATGGTCACAGGAAGTTGCTTTAACTGATGATTTTTCTTTTTATGGAGAGATTGTTCATTTGTGAGTGATCATTTTATGCCCCTGCCATTCAAAATGGCGACAGGACATAAAGGGTTACCATGTCAGTCCATTCAAATTTTGTTAGTTTCTGAGCGATAACTAAAGAGATATTTCATGGATTGGTTTCATATTTTACTTGAAGGTGTATAATTATAAAATACAGGATAGGCCTATTTCTGTTCAAGTCCAAATATTTTCACAGGAGTTATGGCTCCTTTTGACTTAGCTCTCAGCGGGGGCATTTGTGTCCTCTGGACAAAATTAATTCTTCTATTTTTGTTTCATCTGTAATTGCTAAATGTAGTCCATGAGTTGTTCTGCTTCTCATTATGAGCGATTTAGATTTTAGACACCTGTGACTGTATTAAGATATACTGGGAATTCTTTTATTTGTCCTCCAAGGAACAAAATAGTAATATATAAATCCTGCCTTGTTTTGACAAGTTTATTGAGGAATACTGTGGAATCATTAATTTTTGTTGGGGATTTAATTTCATGGATTTCGTGGGTCGGCTCATCCACGAAATCAAATCCCCACAAATTAAAATGCAGAGATAAGGCATTTATCTAAAAATCAAAATCCACAAATTTATGTCCCCACGAAATAGCCATTTTAGTAAAAATCACGAAACTTGAGCCGAACGAAAACAAATGGAAATACAGTTTTATAAATCCTGCCTTGTTTTGACAAGTTTATTGAGGAATATATAAATCCTGCCTTTGTTTTGACAAGTTTATTGAGCTTTTTTGCCTTTTATTTCAGATGTCTAATCAAATTGATATGAACGAACAGAGTGCCCTGATGGCAAGATTTGAGGATGGTTTGTGATGTACAGAAAGCTACAACGTACCATTAACTTATTAACAATACTTACGCCTGATTCAGCTTGAAGCTTAGTCACCATTGTCAAGCAGGAGTAAAAAGGATGTGACATTACTGGACAGTTCATGAAAAGTAGTTGACTTAAGATATTTGAGGAAAATATTAGTTTTCTCTACTTTACCCTGGCTCAGATGAATTAGTTCCAGCAGGAATAACAGATTCGGTTCCCACTTAGAGATTCTGCTACCAGAAAGATTGTATTTTAATTTTTACGGCATGATGTATACCACCTAATTAGGAGGATTTATTTTATTAAAGCTTCTATATATGAATTTAACTTTATATATAATTTAATAGTAACACATATCGGTTTTGTTCAATCACTACATTGATTGTGAGAGAGTGACTTTTCCATGTGCAATAAAATAAGATCACCCTGTGACAGTCACCAAATTATATAGTCAACTCTTGATTTAGACCAAATTATCACTTGTTACATTTTACACCCTTTGAAATGAGTCCAGAGATATTTTGATCATTAGAAATCAACTCTTTATTATTGCTCAATTTTATGATTGGAAATCGTAGTATAAAATATAGTTCTTGCTCCATATTTGTTATTAACTCTGCTCTGTACTCGATTTTATTTGAATCATTCAAGAAAAGTTCATAAGATATGAACATTGAATAAAAAAGCTATCTAATGTTTGTTGATATTGACAAACTCAGAGAATTTTAATTCACAAGCATGGTATATGCATAGTGTTTGAGCTTAGAAAAATTATGTTTTTAAATGTATTTGATTTTCAGTTGTTGATAAAGTTAAAATTTCATGTTGGAGGGATATATGGTTATTCAAATAGTGTTGGAACTATCAAGAAAAACATTGCAATAGCTGATGTTTCAATTGATGTTAATCGTGTCAGAATGTGGGTTCTAACTTTTAGGTGATAGATGTAATGTTTATGTATGTATTTCTAATGCTGTGAACTAATAATTCCGTTTTCAAGCATTTGTTAGAAAAATTTGGCAGCAGGTGACTGGCCATTTCATTTGTTCATGGCCCACGGTAATAAGACTGTTTGGCGACCTGGCTCTAAATTGAGCCTTGCCATTGGTCGGTTTCAAAGCCAGACCCAATGAGGTATTTACAGGTCTCCAAACAGCTTTTTAACCAGAGAACCATATCATTAAATTTTGTGTTCATGAATTTTTATATTATTGTGTTACGTCTCCGAGTGTATGTTGTGCGGAGCCACTCATAGGTGTGTTACTGTTGTTTTCTTATATATTTCTGAACATAAACCTTTTTATATCAGTGTAAAACATTTCATATTAGTACAGTACATCATCTGGCCATCTTATATTAATTTCTTGATTTATCATTTGATTTTATTAGTTAACAAAATCGGTTTCATTATTTCTAAAAGTTAACAGAGTCTGACTCGATGAAGGCTGCGTGAATGCAGAAAAATCAGGGGTCAGTTTGAAATGGTAAGCAAGATATTACTATATTGTGGTCCTTAAAAGCAACAATATTTATCATGTGTCATATTTCATTGTAAATATCTCATTTTAATTTTTCATCATACAAGTGTTCTTTTCACATAAATTGTCAACAAAAAAGACAATAAAAACAAAGTTATATTAACTGTCATTCATATTTGCGCGAGTCATTTTCATTCATATTAAACTGCCTTAAATCCGTCACATTTTTGTATCGTAGTCACATATTGTTTGTTAGTATCGTTGTTGTTTTTTCATGATGTTGTTTCATCCATGCCACTTCATGTGTAAATATTTTTTTGTCTGGAAAAAATTATATTTAGAGTTTATTTGTACATACGGATTTAAATTCCTCATAAATTATGCACCCTTCTTTTTTGTTAGCATTAACTGTATTATTTAATCATTTGTTTGATTACTTTATAACTATGCTATTATTTGTATTACATTTGTTTTGTTTTGCAGCAAAATTTCTGTGTTGAATGTGTATTTAAATCGTCAGACCCCTGTCTCTTGTAAAAAGAAATTTTCGTCCTCCACAATTTTTTGTAATTAGTTCAGAGGGAACAGTTACCAATATTTTACAATATGAGTAAGGTAATTATCAATGATCTCGATATAACATTAATCAGTCTGAAACTATTAATTGAGTTTTTACTCCTGATTTAAAGTTTTCTGCACAATTAAGGATATCATTGAGATGTAGAATAACTTCATTTTGTATTTAAAATGTTATAAAACAACTTCACTTTTTTGAGCGATAAAGGGCCAATGTGGCCCTCTTGTTACAGTACTATTTGAAGGGGTGTAGGTGCACATGCATTCATATACAGGAATAATTCCCTTCTCTTTTAATAGAAACAAATTATTTGGATATCTTTATTTAATCATGATAAAAATTGAATATTACTAAACCAGGACTGAGTCTTGTTTGCATTTATTTAAACATGATAAAAATAGGTCAGTTTACCAAGATAGAGTCTCGTTTCCTTGTTTGAAGTTGCACGAAGCTGAGACCCAGTGTGTTCTAACTTGCCTCTGGGTTATTATACTGTGCACCTATGTACTATTTTTAAGGAATCAGATTGTATTAGGAACTGAATCAAGTATTTTATGCAGTTACAGTATTTTGTTTACTCTTGATCTGTCAAAGAGCTATGATTTCTGAGCAAAATAAAAGTTATTTGATGAAAATGTCTCAAGAAATGGCAAAGTTATGGTCAATTTAATCTGCTTTGAAGGATTTTTAATACAAACTGAGTTTAGTATGGAAACTATATGGTTGAAGGCCTTTTATTTGGCAAAAATGGTCAGCTCCTTATGATTTTCAGGATGTTTAATTTGGCTCTATTGACACCCCTGTCCAACTCAACAACTTTCAGTTAGTGTTTTCACTTAGTTCCCTGTATGAATTTATTGAAATTTTGTCCAGTTTTGCATTTTAAAATAATTGCACAGAGAACAATTTCGGGTAGTGCTCTTTTTATATGTTTTTTTTTCTTTGTTGATTGTTCATAATCAGAATTAACTTCAATATTGATTTGTATTTCATTTAATCATAATTCCAAAACAATGGACTAATTAAGTTACTGTTCACTTTTAGTCAGAGTTAAACATTTGCAGTTTTTACGAGTAATTGAATGTCAAGAAAGAATTGATCTGCTATAAAAATCAATTTGATGTATGTGTTAGTCAATCATGTGTTTTCATATGTTAATATTTCCTTATCTGTGTGTGTTAAGTATGAAGTTATTTGTAAGATGCATTATAGGAGTCTCAGAGTTTGTTTCCAGTGTAGATTGTAGATGCATTCTAATGGTCTTCATCCACACTTGAGGCTGAACTCTTGATTCTGTTTAACATGATGTAACTTATGTGTACATGGAAAGTATATGTTTTGTGGTTATTTGTATATTTATATGCATAAATGTTGCATTTTTGGTATGCTCCATTTATCTTAAACACAGATGGTCATTGATGAAAAAATTAAAAAAATAAAATATTTGAATTATTTGTTTGTTAAAGTTATCTGTTTAGTAAAGAATCTACACTGTATGTCCAAAGTGGTATTTTTATTATCGTTGAGTTCTTTCAATTTAATGAAATGAGAGCAGCAGTGGTATGTGTACTGGTCTTGTTACCCTGCAAACTGGGTATGATTGTTATACCCTTGGCCTTCTATAAAAATTTGACAAAAATGCAGATATTCCTCCACATGTGAAGAATTTGGTCGTGTAAATTAGTACTGGCCCCGAGGTTATAATACTTGAAGACGGTCTCCGAGCTCAAACCTCAAGTCCGATCTCAAAGTATTACGGTTGAAACGATAGAGCTGGTTAATGTTTAAATACATATTCAGGTCAATTATGATGTGAGATGAATGTATCAATAATAACATTAAATGTCCAATCATGATTAACTTAGAACCATTAAAAGACAAAATATGAGTTTTGAGCTAGGAGACCGATCTTAAGTTTTATAACCTCGGGGCCTGGTAAGGTTAGAATATACTAGTAGTCCAGGAAAACGTATTTGGTGAATCAGTCACTGTATACAACATTATAAACAAATAAATGAAATGTCGTGTAACCGCAACTAAATGTGCAAGAGTTCCGATAAGGATTGAGAAACACTTCGGCACCAACAGCTGCTTTATTGCCTCCACTATTGTTAGCTTCTTTCTGTAGCTTACATATTCAACTGTCAAAAGCTGCATAATTTCTATGTTGATGCATGCATAGGTGTTTGTCACGAAAAAAAAATCCAAAAATTTTTTTTCCGTGTAACCCATATATATATATATATGGGTTACATGGAAAAATTTTTTTTTTTGTGACAAACCACTTAGGATGCATGCATATATTTTAGCAGATTCACTAACATTCTTAACAGGGATCGTGTAGTAATAAATGTAGTCAGCGTGTGTTAGGGGAGGTAAGCACGGGGAATTATACCTCACTGCAACTTACAAGCCAAGTTGTCTCCCTTCGATAAGCGGGATTTAGTTGCAATAATGACTACAAAAAATGAGCGAGAACTCCACTGCCTCCACTGGTTACTTTGAACAATTTGGAGTTCTTACTTGAGAAGCTGTAGTTGTTCAAATTACAAGATGCATCTGTTATCCTCACTTTGTGTTTAACACATGCTAGACGCCTGTTTATTTTTAATTAATTCCTTACATTGTGTTAAAAATTCTTCTGATGTTTGTCCATGGACATGGTTACCTGTTCGGTAGAGCAGCACTGTTGCGTCCTGTGTGCCAGCGGCGTTCTATTGCTGCCAATATGAAAATGAATGGACAATATTTTCGATACAGACCTATACATTTGTCGTGGATAAATGCCGAATTGTACAGTGTATACGGTCGGAGGTTCATATACTTGTACATTTGTATGTTGAAAATATCTATGAGTTGAGAAGTGTCCGTTGTCGAGAGGTGACCGTTATTGAGATGTGGCCGTTAAAGGAGGCTTCATTGTATATACACATGCATGTAGACTGCACTGTAAGTATTAGTTAAAGCATTCAGTCATCTGTACGAGTACGTGTGTTCAGAACACGACATCTCCGTCATAGAGTCGTCTGGCTCACTCCTTCAATTTGTATGCCAACTGGGAGAAGTAGGAAGTTACTAACATAGTGGGTGAGGACGGGGGAATGGGTTGGTCACTCGATCAGTCTGATTCGTGACCCAAGAGCACTGTTGTATGTTCGTCTTCTCAGGTCATCGGACTGTCGTCAATAACTGAACCCTGTGGATCAACAAACGGCGTCAATCTGGATATTAATATAAACCCGCAAATAAGCAAAATCTCTGTCAACCAATATTAAAGCACTATTCATTGAGTGTTCCTATAAGAGTGTACGTCTCGGATTATGTTTTAAATAGATGTCTTATAATTATAAATATCATGAATAATTCAGACTCGAATTGTTCAAATAGTCTATAATGAGATCTGAGGTGAAAGAAAGTTGGTTTTATATTGTACTTGTACGACGGATTAGCCATTCGCGGACGGTACTACAGACGTTTTGAAATTTGCTGGTTATTATCCTCAAATGAGTTAATCCATGTCGGTAAAAAGCACAGCAATGAAGAACCAGCCGAAAGTCCGCTATAACAGGTCTATAAGTCATTTGTCTATTGTCAACATTCTAATATAGTCCATACAGGAGTTGGGTGTGAGTGTATATGATTGGTTAAATGAGCTAGCATACATTTCTTAAACCTAATAATACTAGTATATTCTCAGATTTTTTTGTATGGCGATACTAGATTCTATATGAGGTAAATAGAAAATATGAATGTTTATCACCTGAATAATCATTGCGTAGTGTTATATAATCATAAAGTCATAAGCATATTCCGGCTTACGGGGTGATAAATATGACAACTTGCGCAGAGATCACATGTGAATACACGCTACTTGACATTACTGTCAACAGTTTTATTCATATTTATAACTTCTAATCAATCTGTTACACTCGTATATTAGTACTAAATTATTTCTATGTTCTCAGATTAAATATCAACAATCAGTGAGGGTCTTTGATTTAAACGTTAGCCCTCAAAAAAAAGATTTCGATTTAAACATGAAATCTCATTAATTATTACTAGTAGTTAGTGATTTAGATATTAGCAATCTATGGAAGCCTCTAGTTGAAATATTAGTACTCAGTGAAGCCTCTGATTTAAATATTAGTACTCAATGATAGCATCTTGTTTGAATATTAGTACTCAATGATAGCCTCTGATTTAAACATTAGTACTCAATGATAGCCTCTGATTTAAATATTAGTACTCAATGATAGCCTCTGATTTAAACATTAGTACTCAATGATAGCCTCTGATTTAAATATTAGTACTCAGTGATAGCCTCTGATTTAAATATTAGTACTCAGTGATAGCCTCTGATTTAAATATTAGTACTCAGTGATAGCCTCTGATTTAAATATTAGTACTCAGTGATAGCCTCTGATTTAAATATTAGTACTCAATGATAGCCTCTGATTTAAATATTAGTACTCAGTGATAGCCTCTGATTTAAATATTAGTACTCAGTGATAGCCTCTGATTTAAACATTAGTACTCAATGATAGCCTCTGATTTAAATATTAGTACTCAGTGATAGCCTCTGATTTAAATATTAGTACTCAATGATAGCCTCTGATTTAAATATTAGTACTCAGTGATAGCCTCTGATTTAAATATTAGTACTCAGTGATAGCCTCTGATTTAAACATTAGTACTCAATGATAGCCTCTGATTTAAATATTAGTACTCAATGATAGCCTCTGATTTAAATATTAGTACTCAGTGATAGCCTCTGATTTAAATATTAGTACTCAGTGATAGCCTCTGATTTAAACATTAGTACTCAATGATAGCCTCTGATTTAAATATTAGTACTCAGTGATAGCCTCTGATTTAAATATTAGTACTCAGTGATAGCCTCTGATTTAAATATTAGTACTCAATGATAGCCTCTGATTTAAATATTAGTACTCAATGATAGCCTCTGATTTAAACATTAGTACTCAATGATAGCCTCTGATTTAAATATTAGTACTCAGTGATAGCCTCTGATTTAAACATTAGTACTCAATGATAGCCTCTGATTTAAATATTAGTACTCAATGATAGCCTCTGATTTAAACATTAGTACTCAGTGATAGCCTCTGATTTAAACATTAGTACTCAGTGATAGCCTCTGATTTAAACATTAGTACTCAATGATAGCCTCTGATTTAAATATTAGTACTCAATGATAGCCTCTGATTTAAATATTAGTACTCAGTGATAGCCTCTGATTTAAACATTAGTACTCAATGATAGCCTCTGATTTAAATATTAGTACTCAATGATAGCCTCTGATTTAAACATTAGTACTCAGTGATAGCCTCTGATGTAAATATTAGTACTCAATGATAGCCTCTGATGTAAATATTAGTACTCAATGATAGCATCTTGTTTGAATATTAGTACTCAATGATAGCCTCTGATTTAAACATTAGTACTCAATGATAGCCTCTGATTTAAACATTAGTACTCAATGATAGCCTCTGATTTAAACATTAGTACTCAATGATAGCCTTTGTTTTAAATATTAGTACTCAATGATAGCCTCTGATTTAAATATTAGTACTCAGTGATAGCCTCTGATTTAAACATTAGTACTCAATGATAGCCTCTGATTTAAACATTAGTACTCAATGATAGCCTCTGATTTAAATATTAGTACTCAGTGATAGCCTCTGATTTAAACATTAGTACTCAATGATAGCCTCTGATTTAAATATTAGTACTCAGTGATAGCCTCTGATTTAAATATTAGCACTCAGTTTTAGCCTCTGATTTAAACATTAGTACTCAATGATAGCCTCTGATTTAAATATTAGTACTCAATGATAGCATCTTGTTTGAATATTAGTAAACAGTGATAGCCTTTGTTTTAAATATAAGCAGTCAGTGATAGCCTTTGTTTTGCATATTAGCGATCAGTGATAGCCTTTGTTTTAAACATTAGCAATCAGTGATAGCCTTTGTTTTAAATATTAGCGATCAGTGATAGCCTTTGTTTTAAACATTAGCAATCAGTGATAGCCTTTGTTTTAAATATTAGCAATCGGTGATAGCCTTTGTTTTAAATATTAGCAATCGGTGACAGCATTTGTTTTAAATATTAGCGATCAGTGATAGCCTTTGTTTTAAATATTAGCAATCAGTGATAGCCTTTGTTTTAAACATTAGCAATCAGTGATAGCCTTTGTTTTAAATATTAACAATCAGTGATAGCCTTTGTTTTAAATATTATCAATCAGTGATAGCCTTTGTTTTAAATATTAGCAATCAGTGACAGCATTTGTTTTGCATATTAGCAATCAGTGATAGCCTTTGTTTTAAATATTAGCAATCAGTGATAGACTTTGTTTTAAATATTAGCAATCAGTGACAGCATTTGTTTTGCATATTAGTAAACAGTGATAGCCTTAGTTTTAAATATAAGCAGTCAGTGATAGCCTTTGTTTTGCATATTAGCGATCAGTGATAGCCTTTGTTTTAAACATTAGCAATCAGTGATAGCCTTTGTTTTAAATATTAGCAATCGGTGACAGCATTTGTTTTAAATATTAGCGATCAGTGATAGCCTTTGTTTTAAATATTAACAATCAGTGATAGCCTTTGTTTTAAATATTAGCAATGAGTGACAGCCTTTGTTTTAAATATTAGCAATCAGTGATAGACTTTGTTTTAAATATTAGCAATCAGTGACAGCATTTGTTTTGCATATTGGCAATCAGTGATAGCCTTTGTTTTAAATATTAGCAATCAGTGATAGCCTTTGTTTTAAATATTAGCAATCAGTGATAGCCTTTGTTTTAAATATTAGCGATCAGTGATAGCCTTTGTTTTAAATATTAGCAATCAGTGATAGCCTTTGTTTTAAATATTAGCAATCAGTGATAGCCTTTGTTTTAAAAATAGCAATCGGTGACAGCATTTGTTTTAAATATTAGCGATCAGTGATAACCTTTGTTTTAAATATTAACAATCAGTGATAGCCTTTGTTTTAAATATTAGCAATCAGTGATAGCCTTTGTTTTAAATATTAGCAATCAGTGATAGCCTTTGTTTTAAATATTAGCAATCAGTGATAGCCTTTGTTTTAAATATTAGCAATCAGTGATAGCCTTTGTTTTAAAAATAGCAATCGGTGACAGCATTTGTTTTAAATATTAGCGATCAGTGATAACCTTTGTTTTAAATATTAACAATCAGTGATAGCCTTTGTTTTAAATATTAACAATCAGTGATAGCCTTTGTTTTAAATATTATCAATCAGTGATAGCCTTTGTTTTAAATATTAGCAATCAGTGACAGCATTTGTTTTGCATATTAGCAATCAGTGATAGCCTTTGTTTTAAATATTAGCAATCAGTGATAGACTTTGTTTTAAATATTAGCAATCAGTGACAGCATTTGTTTTGCATATTAGTAAACAGTGATAGCCTTAGTTTTAAATATAAGCAGTCAGTGATAGCCTTTGTTTTGCATATTAGCGATCAGTGATAGCCTTTGTTTTAAACATTAGCAATCAGTGATAGCCTTTGTTTTAAATATTAGCAATCGGTGACAGCATTTGTTTTAAATATTAGCGATCAGTGATAGCCTTTGTTTTAAATATTAACAATCAGTGATAGCCTTTGTTTTAAATATTAGCAATGAGTGACAGCCTTTGTTTTAAATATTAGCAATCAGTGATAGACTTTGTTTTAAATATTAGCAATCAGTGACAGCATTTGTTTTGCATATTGGCAATCAGTGATAGCCTTTGTTTTAAATATTAGCAATCAGTGATAGCCTTTGTTTTAAATATTAGCAATCAGTGATAGCCTTTGTTTTAAATATTAGCGATCAGTGATAGCCTTTGTTTTAAATATTAGCAATCAGTGATAGCCTTTGTTTTAAATATTAGCAATCAGTGATAGCCTTTGTTTTAAATATTAGCAATCAGTGATAGCCTTTGTTTTAAAAATAGCAATCGGTGACAGCATTTGTTTTAAATATTAGCGATCAGTGATAACCTTTGTTTTAAATATTAACAATCAGTGATAGCCTTTGTTTTAAATATTAGCAATCAGTGATAGCCTTTGTTTTAAATATTAGCAATCAGTGATAGCCTTTGTTTTAAATATTAGCAATCAATGATAGCCTTTGTTTAAATATTAGCAATCAGTGATAGCCTTTGTTTAAATATTAGCAATCAGTGATAGCCTTTGTTTTAAATATTAGCAATCAGTGATAGCCTTTGTTTAAATATTAGCAATCAGTGATAGCCTTTGTTTTAAATATTAGCAATCAGTGATAGATTTTGTTTTAAATATTAGCAGTCAAATGTACCCATAAAAGGTGTTGGTTAGGCGAAGTTGCACTGTATTTGCATGTGGTTAATATACTATTAAAGAATCACCTTGCTCATAGAATCACCAAGGCTCATAGTATTTCCTTGATGGTAATATTTTGGTATGCTTCTAGTTTTGCAGGCATCGCTTTTTTATCTATTTAAAAAATGGGAATATACAAGTACGTAATAAAGTTTTACAAGCAATCAAAAATTTTAATGCTCTTTTTATCACTTACAAAATTAAGAACACAGAGTTTAAGTTAAATAAACACAAAATATAACAACAGCTTTGAAAACCACTAGAACACGGTTACCTAGAATTCCTGAATACCCAGGTGATTCCTACACAAGTGCTATGCCCTAAAAAGTTGTGAATGTTTCTTGTACTAGATGTAATTTAATATTTTGCAATTCATGAGTTGTTTTTAAGTTCGGGGTGATATTTTATATATTTCAGTAAATTTTTGGGTTAATCGAATTAAAAGCGGAGTTACTCTAATCAATCCGTCTGTGTTGTTATAAACATATATAATTACTAATATAATTACTTTTCTGATAGCTTGATAGCTTGTCGCATAATTTTAAAAGATAGTTGCTAAACTGCAAATTACTATAAAAGCAAGTGGCAGGATATAACCCTGAACTTAAAAACAACTCATGAATTGCAAAATATTAAATTAACATCTAGTACAAGAAAAAATCACAACTTTTTAGGGCATAACACTTTATATATATATTTGTATATCATTATATTATTTTCAAATACTAGTAAAATTTATCTATCATTGTCATATTGTATCCATATTTCATTATATAGTAGGGGGTACTCAGGATAAACATTAGTTCTCCGTTTCCCATTCTTTACTTTATCAGAGTTCACTATACCCAGTAACCGTGTTTTAGAATAATTGCTGAACCAGAATTATTAACAGTCAAACCTGTGGATCGGCAGTCATTTTGTTCTAAATAATCAATGGCGGACTTTAAAAGTATAGCCTTTATTCATATGATAGCCTTTATTCATATCATGACCTTTATTCATATGATAGCCTTCATTCATATCATGACCTTTATTCATATCATGACCTTTATTCATATGATAGCCTTTATTCATATCATGACCTTTATTCATATGATAGCCTTTATTCATATGATGGCCTTTATTCATATCATGACCTTTATTCATATCATGACCTTTATTCATATGATAGCCTTTATTCATATCATGACCTTTATTCATATCATGACCTTTATTCATATGATAGCCTTTATTCATATTATGACCTTTATTCATATGATGACCTTTATTCATATGATGACCTTTATTCATATGATGACCATTATTCATATGATGACCATTATTCATATGGTGGCCTTTATTCACAGGGTAGCCTTTATTCATATGATGGTCTTTATTCATATGATGACCATTATTCATATGGTGGCCTTTATTCACAGGGTAGCCTTTATTCGAAGGTGGCCGTTAGCACAGGTTTGACTGTAATAGGAAAACATTTCCAAACTGTCAAATATCGATGATTTGAGAATACAAACTATTTATAGTATTTCTAAGTATTTTTTACAAATATAGTATATAACAAAAAAAAACCCATAACGGAACGTTATAGGTAGACGATTTACAAGGAGCATTGGTCAAGTTAGGTTTGTTGTATGAAGTTGCTTCTTTCATAAAGGATATTGACAGTATGCATTATTCAATCCTCCATTATGGAGAGTAAAACATTATCATTTACAAGTTATAAATAACATACTTATATAGACAAATATGAATATTTGACAAATGAATAAATTTATGTATATAATTCACAAGCACATGGGAATATCATACCATATATCATTCATATAGAATATAACCTAAATACTACCAAATTTACCATAATCCGCTATGATACAACCACAATGAATTTATTTCAAATAGCATTTCCGATATTATGACACACAACAACTTATCTAGAGCAATGCCTACATGACTTACTTACTTTAAACTATTAACAAAAAGAGCAGACGAACACATTCAATCAAGCATGATAGGTTACGCGATGAATAGCCAGTCCAATGACTGACCAATCAAATGACCGATATCACCATTAGCCAATCAAAAAACAGGATTACCCAAAATAGAAATAGACACTATTCTACATGTATATACCCGCAAACAACTAGAATAAACTCATACCCATGACCAAGGACTTATAATACATACATGGATTCGCAACTGCTAAAAATAGCTCAAACGATATCGTTCGGCGATCCCATAATGCATTGCTATATACTCGGCAATGTCCGACAGCTGTAATTGGGTGTTTACGAATTTGATTATACTAAAAAAAAACTCTGGCAATTGGGCACGGGAAATTGGTAAAGGATGCAACAAATTCCTTAAAGATATTGAGATACATGTATAATCCACAAAGTCTAAGTATAAGCATTGAAAAAGGCATCAGTCGAACATTTTAAATTCCAAGATGGCGGACATCTATTATAATCCTTTCGTCTCCGTCGAGATTAAACATTCGGAATACCACGGATATTTCCGCTGTTATTATCATTCGGATTATCACGGATATTTTCGTATTTTGCTTTTGTAAACAATAGCTTGTATTCCCGTTGATTCACGTCTTATTATTGCGGGATTTGATTACTGTATGTATATAAGTCCTTGTCATGACTAAAATTCGTTTAGAAAAATCAAAGTGGAGTGCTCAAATAAATACAGATATGAGTATACTAGTAGATTACTACAGGAAAAATATGTTCTTATGTTTTATTTTTATTCATTTATTTCTTACTAGGATGTCCATATAGAACTTTAATTGAATATAAATAATCAGAAACATTAACAAAATATTGTAATAACGGTTTGGGGCCTCGAAGGTCAAGTGGCTGCAGTCTAGTCGTAAACTCTGCTCAACTTTACTAAATCATAATCATATAAATATGAAACAATAATATACACATATACCAATAGATTGTTTAATATAGAAATAGTGTACATGTCCACTACATGGTGAGAAAAGGTGAATAATGAATATCTTGGTTTAACGGTACAGTTTAGGGAAGTATACCAATCGTTAAATATAAATTTGATTAAAAAACAACAACACCGAACAAACAACATATCTATAGTATCTGAGTAGTAATCACTAGCCTGTCGTAATTATGGTTTAAATCTCATCCGGGACAAGACAAAATGCATACGTGAGGAGGTCAGTAGTTCATCCCCAAAGCCGAACAATTCAACAATTTATGCCGGATGACTGTTGGTACGACTTAACAGTGAAAAATGTAATAACCAGTACAAAAATTACACAAGCCTATAATGAACTAACTAAGTTGTAAGTAATAAACAGATACATTGTAGTGTTACTAAATACAGTAAAACTTCGATTATCCGAAATTGACGGGACCAAATATCATTTCGGATAATCCATGATTTCGGATAACACAATTCAGAAAACACCAGGTTTTCGGATAATTGAGGTTTCACTGTATCTTCATTATCAAGGTCTTAGAGCCATTAATGATTGTGATAGATTGTATCTACTACACAATTTAAATAAGTTCACTATGTGATAAATGTTGTACAAATCCTATTTTTCAACACATTATCACCCAGATTAGGTTACTTTCATATTTTATCATAACAACTTTTGTATGGACTTCTTTTTTGAAATCATACATGGTCACTGCCTGGGAAACATCTAAATTATCTGATACCATTCTTTTCAATATTATATTTCATTTATCATTTAAACAGATGGCTTTAGACCCATGTGACAATACATAAACTTCAAGTACAATTATGAAAAATACAACATACATAATATTATATTATATAAAGAAAAATGTTGAAGTTTGATACAGATACTGACACAAATACAAAATCTACATTATGAAATACATTGAAACATTTAATGTTCTTTAAGATGAAATTTCAGTTTCAATATACAGTACAGCCTCTCTAGAGCGACCCTCTCTTGAGCAACAACCTCCCATCAACAGCAACATGATTTACCCCACTGCACGATATCAGTATTAATCTAACCTCACTAGAGCAACAACATAATTTTGCTATTCCTAAAGGGTGTTGCATTGGAGAGCCAAGGTTGCGCTGTATATCGATACACTGATGTAACACTTGTCAGACATGACTATACAATGTATGAGATATACATGTAGTTTCATAAAATGATGTTAAACGAAGTACTCATGAGATATCAACTATTTAGCATCGAACAAAGACATGCCTCAAATTTCGAAACTGTACGTTTTTTCCACTTATTAACAAAACCACAACACAATTGCGAAGACTCGCTGAAAATTAAAAGAAGTGGTACTATTTTTCAACGCGGATGTAGGAGGCGTCACTTACTTGTAAATAGAAAAAGTAATGCATAGCTATAGGAGCTTCTCTTCCAAAAACTATTAAGTATCTGAGTTGATATAATGGTAATTATTAATATTCATACTGTTGACGTCTTGAACATTGTAATATCGTCACACTGAGCTTAGTGGAAAAACAGATTCACGATTAGAAAGGTTATTTTGAATCAAATCAAAGATGTGTACCAGTATGTCTGTACAGCACATGCTGGTCCACTTGTTGCTTAGTTATATTCACAAATACTCCACAGCTCTTTCGAACATGGCACGTCATTCCACCTATGCAATTGTGGATGATAATCGACACAGTCTTCATCATCGCCAGTATTACTCGGATTATTAGGCACCCAGTTACTGAAGTCACCAAGTGAAGAACCATCGGCCCAGGAAAACATTCCTTCATCTGATCGATCATTCAGTCCAATCCATGGACCATAGCATGTAAATAGAGATGAGTCTTATAAACACAATGTTCTTATTACAAGTACTCAATTTCAAATTGAATCAGAAAAATACGGTAAGATTTTTGATAAAGAATTAAACTAATTATGATAAATGAATAAACGCCCGCTGTACGGTCCGATTGTCAGGTATATAAACGCCCGCTGTACGGTCCGATTTTCCGGTATATAAACGTCCTTCTAATCTGCACGTGCTTTCCGGGAACCTTGCTTCCGTTGTAGTGTTCCCCAACTTTAAACGTTTTGACAGCTTTTACAAGGAAAGCCGGGACCCACGCTTATTTTCGTCACTACCGTCAATCGAAAAGATGGCGAGTTCACTACCTTGGAGTATTTTATACACAGGCACCTGGTTGTTAATGATAAAAAATATCTTTCGCTGATCGTAAAAAAAAAAAGATAAAAATTGGTACTATTAATAGAGAGAAGGTATGACAGCCGCCATTTTTTTGCGCTACGGAAGTCGTTTGACTGGTTACTGATTTACATATCCGAGTACCGGCTCCCGGCACTCTCGTTCGTAATGAACAAACAACAGGAACCACACCGCGTGCGCCATACGTAAGAAAGACAACTCTTTTCGTGGTTCCCGCAGTTTTTGTAAACCGAAATGTGGCGCTGGGAGCCGGTACTCCGGATATGTAAAGCAGTAACCAGTCAAACGACTTCCGTAGCGCAAAAAAATGGCGGCTGTCATACCTTCTCTCTATTATTAGTATACCAATTTTTTTTCGATCAGTGAAAGATATTTTTTATCATTAACAACCAGGTGCCTGTGATTTTATACACTCAATAAGGGAAAAAATGAAGATTTTTCTTTCGACAGATTTGCGTTGTTTGATGTGTGAAATTGAAAAATAACGTCTGTAAACGTATAAAAATCACGGAATCGAGTGCCTATGACTTCTACTACAAGATACTGTCCACTGATCAGTTTCAAGATGTTGACCTAAGCTGTCAATTCAAGTATAATCAATCCTCTTTAGTATCTCAATATATTTTACAAAATTCAATTGATATCGAACCTAATCATGATTTTGCTTGAAATCATCAAAACATTAAAACATAAGGTAAATCATCTGTAATCATTATAAAGGCGATTTTTAGATGACGGTAAACAGGAGCCTTAACATAAATAGGAATTTATTAATAAATAAGTTCAAAATCAAGATGACGCGTTCTACCTAAAACGTGCTTGCTTACCGACGTCTAGAAATATTTATGATATTTTGAATTAATGATAGGAGTGAAAGACTCAACATAAGTCTACCTTTATTTCAAGCGTCCAATTACCTTGTTAATTGTTGCAGTATTTTTACCTTTCATGGTTTGACGTTCATCAATTTTGAATCGTTGTTCTAAACATATGATATTGAACAGAAGGTAAAACCAAATCAAAGGAAACGTTACATGCAGAAATTTATTATACAGTACAATCTTTCTAGAGCGGCCCTCTCTTGAGCAACAACCTCACATCAACAGCAACATGATTTCTTTCCTACTGAACGTTTTAACTATCAATTAAACTCTCAAGAGCAAGAACCTCTCAACAACAACATGATTTTTCTACTTCCAAAGGGTGTTGTTTTGGAGTGGTTACATTGTACACACGCTACCTAACATAGTCATAAATAATAGATTCATACATAATACATTCATGCATAATACAATCATACATAATACAATCATACATAATACAATCATACATAATACAATCATACATAATACAGTCATACATAATAAATTTATACCTAAGACGGCCATACATAATACATTCATACCTAATACAGTCATACATAATACAGTCATACATATTACAGTCATACATATTACAGTCATACATAATACATTCATACATAATATAGTCATACACAATACAGTCATACATAATACAGTCATACATAATACAATCATTCATTCATACATAACACAGTCATACATAATATAGTAATAAATAATACATTCCTACCTAATACAATCATACATAATACATGCATACCTTACCTAATACAGTCATACATAATACATTCACAAATGTAGAACTACAGAACATCCACAAAATATAAATTAACAAAACTGCACGATTTAAACCCCTCTCAAATCTTGAAAATACGCAGTCCGCGGAATCCACTGTTACACAGCTCACACAAACAATCTCGCAAGCTACGGAACAGCACAAAAAAGTGAAACCAAACAAAGGCGCAGATACAAACATGGTGTCATTTTTTTATCCACTTGTTATTGTAATGTTTTTTTGTGTGTAAAACTGTGTGTTTGGCTGAGGACCGAGAGACCGAAGGGGAATGACAAACATTCCTTTATAATTCATTTGAATGGAGAAACATATTTATATACGATAATATGACACACGTGGGTATAACGATGCCCCATGTATTTACTATACTAGTACCTGTTGGTGAATTATTATTTGAGCCATGCAGTGGTAACCATGACACTATTAGCTCATTTTCTTCTGCAGATTCTATTTTCACCAACTGTCCACCATTTACTTCACAATTATGCTGTAACATACCAGTATTATTTCATCGGATTTAACGCCATTTTCAACATAATTTCAGTTATATCGCAGCGGGTAGTTATTTTGACCAGCTTTCCTAGACTTCAAATAGGCCTTAACCAGTACTAACCACATTCTATCTGCAAGCTACTGCCAAGCTACCCCACATGATTCAGAGGTGGAAGACAATTTAACATAGGATGTAAGATCTTCAGTCAATTTTGTCTCGAACAGTGTGAGCCTCGTCCGGTGTTCGAACTCACAACCTCTTGATCAGTAGAAAAACACTCTAACCACTGAGCTAACAGGACGGGTAGTATCTAAATTGATTTAGACATAAAAATACACATATGCCTGCCTAATTATCCACTAGCGAAAGTAATGTTCTGACTGTTTCGTAATGTCAGCATATGCATGATAAAATGCATTGACAGTTTAAATGTATAAATAAGGGTGCTTCGAGGATGCATAATTCTGATGGTCATTCTTTATCTGTTTTTATTCTTAAACACTGTTTGTGGAACACGGATGACCCCTAAAGGTCATCGAGACATTGGCCTTTGACATATTGACTTAAAATTAATAGGGGTCATCAACATTTGATGACCAACATCCCAGCCAAATCTGAGGACATAATGCCAAATCGTTCTCTAGTTATTTGTCGGACAAGGTTGTGTGCCGAAGGTCACTGTGACCTTGAATTTTAATGTGCTGACCTCAAAATCAATATGATTCATTTACATGAGATGACTAATCATCAAACCAAATCTGAGGATCTTAAGCCAAATGGTTCTGTAGTAATTAGTCGGACAAGGTTTGGTTACGGACCGATAGACCGACCGACATGTGTAAAGCTATATAGCCCTTCTCTTCGACAGGGGGCATAATAGTGATAAGCTAGCTGTTTTATTTAAGATACCCCAGGATGTATTGATGAAAAATGTCTACCGCTTAGCTCATTTGGAAAGAGCAATAGGCCTGCCAATCTCGAGAAAATGAGTTCGAAACCTAAACGTGTCACGTGTTTTCTACGAGATTCTAGTAAATGTAACATGTGTAAAAGCCATTTGTTACTGTGGGACTGATATGTTCAGATATTTTATAAATAATTAGATTGAACAAGCGGAACACTATTTTTGGATTAACGACACTTCTATAATATTTGATTTGCAAAAATATCCATGTTATCACTGCCTAGGCTGCCTATAAATAGGTCCTCTATATCAAAATGAAAGAATTGAGAGTCCCTCCCCACAGGAGAACCCGGCATCAACACATGATCATGAATGCATCGGTTAAGTAAATAAATGTCTTGCTAGGATGTTCTGCATTAAAATTACGAAAAAGTCTTATTTCATTTCAAATCTTCTTTCAAGCAATACATTTATGTTATTTTTGAATAAAACACTTACCTTAGCATCAATCCACGTCATTAGGGACTGTACAAATACATAGGCGGTACCTTAATTAAATACATATATATTACAATGAATCTCATGATTATTTATCTCGTCAATACAGCTAAACTATTTCATTATTTTATCAAGTAATTCTAGATTTTGACCCAGCCACAAAAGAAGCGAAGACTTTGGTTATTTAAGCATCTGCTTCAATTGTACTTCAGAAGTAATGTGCTGCAAAATTTGGAGACCTACTTCATCGAAAGTCACAGGGATTTCTTTCATACTTCTTGATCATATTTCTAATGAAGTTCCCCGCTCTCACAGTTTTAAGTGTAAGGGACTTCAAAAAGAAGTTATTAGGATTTTATTGGTACTTGGGATTTTATTGGTACTTGTGATTTTATTGGGATTTTATTGGTACTTGGGATTTTATTGGTACTTGGGATTACATTGGTACTTCAGAATGTTTCACAAATGAAGGGACTGATAAAGGAACTTTGAAATACCTCTAGCACCTTAGAAATATTCAAATTTCTTTAAAACGGACTTTAGTAGTACAGTACAACCTCTCCAGAGCCGCCCTCTCTTGAGCAGCCCCCACCCCCCGCTTCAACAATAGCATGATTTTTTCCCAGTGCACGATTTAACTATCACTTTTACTTCTCTAGAGAAATAAATATCTGAACAGCAACATAATTTTGTTACTCCGAAAGGGTGTTGCTCTGGAAAGGTCGCACTGTACAGTATATTCAATTTTATTTGTTTCTACGAGGTACTCTTCAAGAAGGGGACTTCTTTAATACTCCATGGGAAAGTTTCATTTGTATTTCAAATATGCTTCAAATGTGCTTCTTTCGTTGCTGGGAAGTAGCTGAGTTATTTCAAATGTTGAGCGTATGGAGTGATATTTATAGGTAAAAATAACACAAATTTTGCTCATTGACACGCACTGTGCTTCAATATGCAATCAATCCCGTAAATAAAAGCCACCCTTGAGAAAAACAAAATGCGTCCCTTGTTAAAAATGACCTTATTCGGAAGTCGGTTTGTTCTAAATGACGGGTTTTCAAAAGATGGCCGTTATTTACGGTATGGACATTATTCGAAGATGGCGACAAACACAGATTTGGCTGCATTGAAACATATGCAAATAAACAAAACTTAGTATAACATTGATTTTCATTATCTTTATTCTAAAGTTGTAGTGTAGCTAGATATAAGTGCCCATTGTTAAATTATATAACATTTAACTTAAATATACCAATTTAGGATAGATACAAGCAAATCTTTGTCATTCCCTAGTGAAAGGGATAGGCCTAAACAAGTTGGCTTGTGTAACTCCTATCTTTAGTGCGCACAGTACCTCCAGAACCCATTCGCCTGTTGCTTAAGGTAACTATCTTGTAAGAGCTGGCGGTTAATCAACCGACCGCAGCACTTCTAAAGGTTGCGTCAAATCAAAATACAACTTTAAAATGTTTTTGTTATTTTAAGATGCTGATCCAGCTGCATATGTTTCGATCGTATCAGAAATAAATTATTGTTCAATGTTGAAGTTTGAGAATGTAGTATAAAAGAGAACCATCTTATTATCTACTGCATTGTCGCAAAAAAAAAGATTTAGAAAGCTTTAAGTACTTTTCCTCGTACACTACTTGGTGCGATATATCATTTCTCTTTACTTGTACCAGTTCTTATAATAAAAATACATTCGTCTTAGAAGCGACAGGTGTGCGATGACATAGTGTACTACCATTGCGTATTACACTAGTACATATACATGCTCATTTTTTAGGCATTTGTAAAACCTGTGTCTAATAATATATAAGTCTTAAATACGGTGACTTTTTATACAAAACACAACAACACGAAAAAAGCCGAACAAACCCGTAGAATGCCGAAAAGCTTAATAAATTCATCTCGAAAATTGTTTTGTCCAAATGTAAAAAAAATATCAATAATTATTCTCAGTTCATTTTGCAATTAATATAAGTGAAGACATTTAAATGGTGTTAATCAATAGCAGCTGTTCAATTTAATCAAAATATAAAATCACGCAGTTTTTACTCGTTATTATTTCTTTCTTGGAATCCACTGATTATCCATAGATAAATTTCAACTACATAATTATAAAGCTTAACAGAAATGTTTCTGTATGAGGTTGCTATAAATCGTCCTCTGTTTGTTAGGCTTTGTTCATGTTTAGCATTGCCTCGTATTTTGAGTGTGTCACTTCTTGTACTAGTATTAAAAATAAAGTTTTATCAAATAATATAAAAATGGTGAAGTAAATCATTTACCTTTTACATACACTGTCCGTGGTGTAGATGGCGCTGGTAGAATCACCAGGGGGAATGCATTTTCTTCATACAAATAACACTGTTGAAGTGTAGCATCATATGCAATGGCGCGCGTCGATTTTTTTGTATAATAGTACCGATCACATCCAGCGACAGTTGTCATCATTATGGACGTAGTGTGTGGTACAGTAGCATCAATTATACGATACTGGTTAAATTGACCGACGAATTCCGACTTGCACACTCCAAGTAACACAAAAGGCAAAACATACCTTATGTTAATCATGATTTAATTGTCCGTAGAAATAATTCAATCTTGCAACGCAAAAATGAATGGCAAACATTACATTATATTATCTAGCTGTTTAATTTCTGTTTTCTTTTCTTTATTCATTGTAACATAATGCTACATATTAAGTCAAGAATAACCCTACCTATTGTTCGATCTGTACCTTTCTGTTGTGCTTACGAAAATTAACCGCTCCTCCCCGACCAAACACTTAATTTGTATCACGTGATTCTGTGTTGCAGGCAAACCTTTCCGATTAAACTTAATGAAGTAAAGCAGCAAACAATAAATTATTAATATATTACATTTATAACAAACAACTTAGTTGCTAATCATATCTATAATGAATAAATACAAATGTATAAACAAACTACGAAAGTTTTCCCAACTTCAAAACTTATTTCCATTAGGTCTACACGGTTAAACAGAATCGCAGAATCATGATCAGTAAAATAGCAAACAGTAAATTATGAATAAAGCCGGCCGGATTTATAACAAACAACTAAGTGGCTCATTACATCAATAATGAATAAATATACAACAGTAGTTCTCACAACTTCAAAACTTCTTTAGTATGGTTAAATAGAATTTCAGAGCTTTGTTAATGCATCATAAGTCATAACATATTGGTTAAAACTCAAAACATTGACATTTGAAATGCATGTAATATATATCCGAAAATCTATTATCCAACTTTGAAATTCGTTCACTAATTTACAAAAAAGTATCAGGTGAAATTCGGTCAACATTTGTTCGATATTTAATTCTGCGACTTTCTGTATTTTGGAAGTTCCACGATGCTGTCGTTTGGTCGATCACATTTATCTTCCTCATTTGTTTTTGAATTTATCTGAAACCCATTATTTTCATCTTTTAAAATATCAGAAAACTTGCGAAGTATTTCAATAGGTTTTGGGTTAATCATGCACAATAAAACCATCATTTATTTTTGGACCACTCATCTGTACGTCTTCTATTTTTCAACCTGATAATGCGACCTTTGCTTTGGTCACAAATGTGGTCACGTGCAAAATAATACATCTCACACCTAGTCTGGAGTTAACTGCCCCTAACACTACGTTGTTATATAAGACAGGGAACCAGACCAATCTCACACCATGCTTTAAACTGGTTCTTGTTTCATGTTGCGGTGCACTAAAAGGACTCTAAACAGACTGAGTCTACGGGAACCAGCATAACCATATGCTTTTACTTGAGTAGCCTTCCCTTGAAAACCGTCAATAATAAAGTTTAAGGAACACAGTTCAGTTTTACATAAGTTTCTTAATCTGGTGACCTCATTTGTACTTTTAATCATCGCTTTGCTATTTGGTAAGCCGATACGAGTACCTTATTGTAATGGTCTCAGAATAGAAGATAAAACAGATTCTCATGAAATGTTACATGCGAAGCAGTCTATTTTACATTCGGTGGTATGCTATCAACAAAGTGTGTAATATGATCACTTAATTAAAAGTCCCATAAGCATATTATATGAATTTGTCGGTCGTAATACTTTCTGTTTGTTCTATAACAGAGGAATCCGGTGTGTTTTCCTCACGTGCATGTATACTTTATAGCAAGAAAATGTGTTTCCAAAACCTCTATCTTAATTTTTTCAATATCATTGAAAAAAGTACTATTATAGAACAGCTGTGTTTTCCCGCAGCCATGTTATGCACACGTCATATTTAGTGACGTCATGTGCTCTATATATTTCCAGTTTACAAAAGCAAAAATCACATAAATGAGTGGGTTTTTTTCAAAGAAAAAAAGAGCTCGTTTTGTCGGTAATTATTATCTTGGGATAATATTAGCAATTGTTTGATTTTTGCATATTTTTTATTACAAAAAAGCTAATGGGACTTTAAAAAATAATAGCAATCAAAGTACTGAAAGTACTGACGGAAGGTGTTTTTTCATACCTCAAATGGTATGAACAGTCAAATACAAAGATAAATATATACATTTTTCTTCAAATAAAATCGAATTCGTTTGTTCGTTTATTAGATAAGCCAATTTTATCCTCAACTTGAGTTCAAAGCACAGACACATGTGTTAGATGGTTGCTGATGCATGCATTCGTCTGTAGAGAAATTACTGACGCATCGAACGAACTTCTTTTAATTTCCCGGAAACAGGATATTCAAAACAACACTTTGAGATAGATACACACTGTTTCATTATTCTACAGACCTAACAGCGGATAAGCCAAACATTTAATATTTCAAGTATTTTACCATTATACACACCATTTGCATGAGGCCACAATAAATGATTTGAAATACTGTTAGATCTAACACTCTAACCCGAGGAAATACATTGTATACTACAGTTTATTCTCACTATATAAATTAGACATACTTTCTGTGCTGTTATTAGTTCGACGAACACTTGTTTCAATACGATGACACCGCAAGATGATTCTGAGGAAATCACCTTCAAAAAAAAAAAAAAATTTGTTTCAAATAGTGGTCTTCATATTACAGTTACACTGTACTTCTTTAATTTCAAGCCTAATAAGGTTAAAAGTCGTCTACTTATGTGGATATATGCTCTTTAATTAGTGCAATCTCATTAATCATAGATTATCGATAGTCATTAATAGATTAATCCGGGATTAGAATTCCTTTATCACAGGTATTGATACTACGTCTTCTACAGTGTATTATTCTTTATATAACAAAAAGGCTTTGTGGATTATTTGCGTTTATATCACAAAATATATTATAGGGACCTGAAATTAAGGTAACTTCCGTCGTTTTTTACCATTTTTTTATGTACAACGTACTTTTCATACAATTGACTATACGTAGCTATTTTTTACTGATTTTTCTATACCGAATATAGGTAAATTGTATATCTTGTATATTAAATTTGGTATCTTGTATACGGCCTGCATATAAAACATTTTTAGAGTTCTAACTTGAATGGATATTTCTCATAGAAATTATTTTCGAGGAACATCTTTTAAGGTAAATGATACAATAATATTTCAGAGTACTTAAGGATATGCGCGGTTTCCTGTCTAAATTTCTACATAATATAAAATAACAATGTGTTGCACAAGGGCTGTATTTGAATAATTTATGATACAATTAACACTTTATAAAAAATAGAAACTGTTTCACGTCTCAAAGTCTATCAATGGCTTGACACTACATCGTCTCCTTTTTTTATTACTAAAACCAGCAGAAGAAAGTGTTAGATAGAAGTGAGACATATGTAGTGGGCGATTTTACCATAGTCTGTCAGTATAGCTTGTTGCTGTCTGTAACGATATATAACATATGTGATTGTTTGACATTCATACTTGATCTCACATACATTTTTCCCCCAAAATATTTGGATTAAGCTTATTCTCAGACTTGTAATCACGTGACAATATTTGATGAGTGACTCATTGATGCTGGATTAAGAGAAATATCTATACTTGGAATAGTTTTGTTGAAGTTTCTTTGTCTAACTTTCATATGTTTACAATAACATGCTCGTACCATGTGGAATCCAGACAAAAGCTCCAACGGACAAAACTATCATAAATGCGAGTATCTATGGAATTTTGTCAAACATTTTTCTAACGTTTTTTTTCCAGTTATGAACTTAAAACAGGACGACGCAAAGAGCATCCATGTCGGCGATATACTTATAAAATAATCAATAAATTTATTTGTAATTACAATGTAGATGTAACTTTGCATTAAACACATGTAATTTACCAAAATGTACTTGTAGTTATGAATAATTTGTTGACAAAATATATCATAATGATTTATATAAATTATGATGCAAAACATCTGAATAGTTTGTTTTGAACGAGTGTCTGTCTGTCGCGTACGCATTAATAACAGAAAGACAGAAAAAAAATATGAAAGTTAAAATTAATTTTACAACAGAAAATGTAAACTAAGCAAGTATTGATATGCCCTCTATAGGAACAGTACGTCTGCTGGATACGTATTAGTGCTTAAAGCCAGAAATGAGTTACAATCGCATTGGCTTTGAGAAAGATTACACTCTGCACCTTATTGTTGCCGAGGCAAAATTTGGCGTTTTTAAGATGTTCTTGTATCAGCGAGTTATATTTTACGCTATGTGAAACTCAGGTCGAAATTATGTACAGTTAAAAAAGGTACACAATGGGGCGCGACTGTCTGTTTCTTACGATAAATGTACTCATTAAATGATTTCTAACCCCATTTTTACAATGTCTAATAGCTTGTTGTTTGACACGAATGGTGAAAGGGTATAGCAATCAAATGTATTAATTATCACTGAAAAGGGAATGGTAAACAGGTGCGTTATTAAACAATGTAACGTCCATAGCACGAATACATCATCTGGCAGAAGAATAAGGCGCGGTCTGCACTTAAAAAATAATCGTTTTTTTTATAACTGTAAAATATAAATTCAATAATTTCAAACAAAGACCTTTTTTGTAATAAACAGATCAATTGTATTGTTTATCCGATCTTTATAAATTGGCTTAAAATATACTAGGTATTATTAAGGACAGATGTTTACAAAATAATCTATTTGCTTCAATTAGTAATTGTAACTGGATATAAAACAAACGCTTACTATTTGATACTAATCCAATTAATAGTAATTTGAAGCCATTGAATGGAGTTTTTTTTTGTATCTGAGCTAAATAATTATAAATTAAAGCAGTTTTGTCGTAGATTAAATACGAGAATAATTTGTTATTATCGTTTATTTAGATCACCATATGTTTTTTTGTGTATTAATTAGAGGCGTTAACGGCTCAAAAACATTATTATCTCCCTTGAATGATACGTAACCGTAACTCCTCGGCGTTTGTCTAAAGAAAAGTGACTCGGACGTAATAGGCAGGCTAAACTGGTTCCCGTTCCATGTTGCAGTGCACCAAAGGCTTAATTTGTACACACATGTCAACGGGAACCAGTTTATAGGCAGGCCACCATTTTGTTGTTGTTGTTGTTCACGGGCTACTTTTCCATCATGGCTGACCCTGGGAATCCAACGATGGAAACAATCTGTTTCTCTTTCAATGGAAACTTGATGCCCATTTAATCTTTGATAGCCTGAAATTCTGATAATGATTCTTGAAAACGAGTACCTAGTGTTGAAGAGGCAGTGACCGGAAACCGCATAACCAAAATTTATGCACGAGGCGTATTTCCAAGTTACGGAAATATCCGAGTAGTTACGATTGTACACGGAAAAGTCATAACAATTGAAAAATCGAGGTGAATTTTTGAATGAATTGATACATTATCGAGATTACGCGATGCTATCATTATCTATTTGGTACAATAGCACAGACCTATCTCCATTTTATGATTGTTGATTTAAACATTGATCTGCATATTCTGGGCCTTATGACTTGATGATTGGCTGAACCTAGTGTTCTTAACACTTACAGGAAGAAATTGTACGTGTCATGACGTAGTTCTCAGATCAATGTAGAAGTTATCACAAGATAAGTTATGTATCTAACTGTAAATGATTGACAGTA
Source organism: Lutraria lutraria (assembly GCA_964023205.1). Lineage (NCBI taxonomy): Eukaryota > Metazoa > Mollusca > Bivalvia > Venerida > Mactridae > Lutraria > Lutraria lutraria. Next base: position 15,138,397 of record OZ026840.1, read on the forward strand.
TGTGTTTGAATATAAAGATGTGATAATCATTGATCACAGAGGCATATACGTGAAAAATAGTTACGTCACTTCCGGTCGCCATTTTGAGCCTTTGTATATTTCGTCTAGAAACAAGAATATATGGCAATACAATCTGTGTTCACAAGTGTTTTGTTGACCACGGCTTTAAATAAAATGAAAAAAACAGCCACTTTTTGAATAAAATGTATATCATGTGCGTCATTATACAGAAAGGTGTCTTTTTTATTTTGTGCGAAGATTTTCTCTCAGTTGACCATAGATTATCGCCTGATAAAGATCTTTCATTTATAATTATAACTCTACTATTTGTTAACGTAGAACATCAGTGTAGGTCTCAAAGTATATAATGGACGGATATTTGACTGCTAGACAAAGAAAACTCATTGGTAATCATTTTTATTTGAATTATCTAATTTCATTTTTGGGTTGACTGGTTTGTTTTGGGGAGCGAAAGCTCCTAAAGCTATACACCGCTTTTTCTACTTACGATTAAGTGACGCCTCTTACATGGACATCCGCGTTGAAAAAATAGTACCACTTGTTGTATAGGTATACATTGCAGACTTTGCAGTTTTGATAAACGTTTGAGATGTATATTGGAGGATTCTATTGATTTTGAAAACATGGGAAATATTATGCCAATTTAAACTGTAAAACTAGCAAGTATTATAATAAAGTATTCATCCGCACAAGTTTCATTAATATACTGTTGAGGTAACAAAATTTACTTCGTATTAAAAATTGTTTTCCAGTAAAGTTCTGGAACACTATATTGTCTCTGAGAGTAGTGAGATAACATCAATGACACAAGGTCAGAAGTTCGGTATACAGTATAACAAGTTTACATATTAAACAGTTTACAGATAAAAGCGCTGAAAGCACTGAATTTGTTTGGAATTGTAAGCAGTAGTTTGTAATTTGACACCGTATGTCATGACTTTAAGCATTAGGAATAGAAGTACTTCTTCCAGGCAAACAGTTAAAAGGTCTAGCTTTTCCTAGGTAATTGTGGTTAATTGGCCTAAAGATGTACATTGTGTCAAGACTATAATATTATATATTTGACCTTCAAATTCTTATTCATAATGATGATAACACAGGCGTTTAATTAATTAATTTATTTATTTCTTGTTATTTATCAGCTGAAACTAAATAATTAATATTATGGCATGCTGTTCTTTCTCTTGACAATGGTATTCTTAGTAGTTTTAATTCAAACAAAAAAAGCCGTTGAATAATTATGTGGTATATGAAGAAATACGATTGGTTATTCGTGGAATAGAACGAAATGAAGCCTTATTTAATCCAAAGGTTGAGACCAACATGCGCACGTGTTGTTGAGTAATATGAAAATAAGCATGAAACATAACAATCAATATCAAATAATTTATCAAAGACATTTCTGTAATGCAAATTTGAAGTTAGGTACCACGAACGTAACAGAAGAAATATTTATTTGTTTTCTCAAATGTGTAGCCATTGCTTTTTTTTAATTATTTATTAAATTGAATGTTTACCCATGTGCTATCATTAGATATAATACGTAGAACAAGGCTTGCCAGCTTTTTAGCATTGTTTTGCGCAATCTGGGAATAATATCTAACTGACATTCCTGTGTCTTTTTAGATTAGATATCACATTCTTTGGAATGATTTTAACATTCGTATCACGAAAATAGTATCAAAATACACGTTAACAATTATTTTGCAACTTTAATTAGTTCATAAATTATCCTTAATTAGGGCAAATGTTAATATTGTTATTTTTCAAATTAATGAATGAACTTTATTTCATTTATTAATATCCTTCTGTGTGTGTATCAAAGTTCGGTGAAACTTTGCTTCTTGACGTTATCTCTAGAAGAGCTATGTACTTCTGCCATCCGTAAAACATGTTGTGTGCTAATGCTTCATCAAATCCTTAAACATTTCTGGAGCCCCCCCCCCCCCCGAATAGTGATTTTAACTAAACAAATATTTTCATTTTTTATTCCGGGTTTTCGCTTTCAGAACAAACATGATAATGTCACTGACATCATCATCAACAAAAACAATTTTTAACAACAAAAGAAAAAAGCCGATCTACCTGTACCTACCGACCGACCCGCTGTTAAAAGTTTAGGTCGCGTAACCACAAGCCAACATTTTTGTCGTTCAAATATTTTATTTGCTTTACAGAGAGAAGGGAGATGGACGAAGTTCTGGTCCGTGAACGAACAGAGGAACAGATTCGACGGAGTGTGTATGGTAACCGGAAGTTGGCCGAAGTCCATCTTGGTAACTATGACAACTCCATAACTCGACCGACCGTCTCAAGTGCTCGAAAATCTGTTTTGTGGTCCCGGGAACGAAAGGTTTATGAAACTGCAAGCAGACGACGTTTAGAAGAATTCAAAGAAAATCCATACTTCAAGTTTGAATATCCGGAAATACCACGTCACTGGCCAGGCACGTGGGCTGTAATGACGTCCCATGATTTAGAGTCGAGTTCCGGACGTCTGTCCCGACCGTCCACGGGCGTACGGCCCCGAACGGCACCGTTACACACCTGGATGAGAGAAACGTTTAAAACCCAAGAAAACATGCCAAGAACTGTGAAAACTCCCGCGGTTTAAACATCATAACCCTCTGGACACGTTGTCTGAATCATGATAAATAGACTGGAATAATTTAAAAGGTTCAGTGACTAATTCGCAATTTTGGATTTACCACTAATTAGTGTGATATATCAGCCATATCTTGCAAAGTTCATATCAATACTCATCGTAACTACATTTAGATGTACACTGACTTCAAATTGCTTCAAACGCATTGCATATATTTTTACATAGTTTATCATTATGTACAATATTTCATGAAATAAATGCCGTATACATCACAGGTTACCGGCATGTGATAACAGCAAAATAAAGTTTCAAAAAAAGTTTTTAATTATTTTGCTTTTGTCACATGCCGGTAGCCTGTGGTATACATCTACTTACGTATGTTTTTACATTGTAATGATATATATTGTCATGTGAATAATGAAGCAGTGTAGTATATAGTTTTTGTATTAATAAATTGGCTGTGATATTAACCAGCTTTAATTGCTCAGTTGTTAGAGCATCTGACTTGCAAGCAGGAGGTCGCGGGTTCGAGTCCCGCATCGGGGATATATTTCCCTCCCCCTAATGCAATATTATCATGCTGTGCTGTTTGTTGATTTGGTACACAAGCTGATCAATTGTAACTACTCGGGCATTTCCGTAACTTAGAAATACTGCATTTTCTTTAGACAAACGCCGAGGAGTTCCGATTGTAAGCTCATAGGTTTTCCAGACGACGTTATGATAACATATTAAGTGTTATTAGATATTATAATCACACGGAGTATGCACGTATAAAATTCTTTGTTATCCACTAATCCGCCCAACCCTAGTGTTTTCTGCAGACCCTGGGATTTTTTCGCTCTCGGTCAATATTTGTCTAGCCGAATTTTGAACTAAATTTTCTAACTAAAACAATTCTAGTATATTTGAAAAAAAGTCCTATATCACCCTACACCCTTTCATACTGTATAGGGGATGTTCGCGGAAACTATTTTATCATAAACGAAACAAACAAAATTCCATTTCTAGACAACAATATCTAATATGCTCATTTATAAGAACAGAACAGAACAGAACAGAACCTTATTTTGGACGTGTGCATGTATAGTTCGTTGTCAAATATGTACAAATACATTACATATACAGTTCATATATAAGTTAAAGACGAGAGGTGTTTTTTTTAATGTAGTGCGTCTATCATTGATATACATTAAAGCATACCCTTCATCAAATCCATACGACCAAATCACATTTAAAATCTAAGCACTGAAAGGAATAATTCTGTAGAACAAGGCAGGTATGGCAATTATTTAAAAATGCAACTATCTACAACAAGAAATATCATCTTGTATACAGTAGAAACATACAGTAGATTATCTCGTGTATTTATATAGGCTGAAAACTAAAACAAATCAGACTCCATGGTGAGATAAAATATGAATTTTACGTGACATTCTCGAGCATACTAACAATTACGAACTATTTTTCTTTAGATTAGATTATATATGATACATTGTATATCTATCTTACTTACTGTGTATAAATTCTAATTAATATAATTTTTCATGGTTTAAACGTTTTGATATTTAATATGTTTGTATTGACTTTTTTCGGCTTTTATTATTGCATTATTTTCAGAGGCAGTAAAAGAAATAATTACGGATTCTGCCCTAAAAAATTGTAACAATAATGCTTTTATTCTATTAGAAAACACCTACTTCACTTTCATTGGTTACAAATCGAGGGCTCAGTGCAACACTGTTGTAACTTGTTCTTATTTCAATATGAGTTACAACACTTTTGCGTTGAACCCTCGAAATGTAGGTCAAAAGCAATTTTAGAACAGCAAGCCGAATAATCGACAATAAATAAAGTCATAGTAAATCTTAATACAATATAACACCAAAGTATACTTGTCATATCATTACACCGTTGTCTAGATTCTCTACAAGGCTATACAGAATATACTTGCACAGATTATGTAATAAGGGAAATAAATCGTAAACATTGAAAATGATTCTCTCGTGAGTTGTCGTTCCTGACACGTTGTTTACTCCATTTTACAGCAATCTACGACATTTGCGTATAAAGGGATATATCAACAAATGAATGAATTGACAAATGAGGTTAATTGTTTGTCCAAATAGAAGCAGCAAAACTGTGTTCTGCAGATTTTTCATTTATTTGGTTTCCGTTTGTGAATATGGAGTTGTTTTCCTTTAAACTCCTTGATATATGACCTAAAATAACAAAAAAAAAAAAAAAAAAAAAAAATCAAGGGTAGCTAGATAACTCAAAAACGAGATCAGTGACCCCCAATTCTTTTTCGCTTAAAATGTTTCTGTTATCATACGCTATGATCATGCAAATTAAAAAAAATCCAATGATCAGTTTCATTTTGCCTATATGTCTATGTGAAAAATGTAGTGATCGAACTGTAGCACACGTCATTAAATATTGTGACGTAATTAGAATGCCACGTTTGTAAAGGCACGTCATGAACGTCGTTTCTTTGGGAACGGCGACTCCAATGGTGTACGTTATATTGATAAAATATTTTTATTAAGTAAACTTGACAAGATTTAAAATGACGTGAATCATGATCAACTAAATTTAAGAGAAACGAAAAGCAACAAATAACAACATGTTATCTATGTAAGTATTAATTTATACTTAAGTATTTTTCATTCAGAATACAACACTACTTCAGTTTACTGTTCAAAGATCATGAATGTGCTGGCGCGCTGATTTTAAAAACTAAATAATTATATGTTCTATACATATATTACTAGCTGGCCATGTAATTTATAGGGGTATATATGATGGGCTTATTTTTCTGAGTGATTTGTCTGGTCGGAAATGCATCAACTATGGTCCTGCTCCCATCATCCAGCTACTTCTCTATCAGCTTGTTAATTGAGACTAATTTCGAGATGTATACATAATACTGCCATCAGCAAAATATATAGTGCTATATATGCTTGATGTAAACTGAAAGGTCATTATAGCGATAGAGTAGAAAGAGTACGTATAGGCCTATATATTGGACCAAAGACAGTACCCAACCTGGGGTACTCCTGATGGTACAGGTTTTTTTTGAGCTTTCATATATGCTTTCGCTTTAATTGAAATAGTCTAAAAAATTGAAATGTCAATATGTCTATAGTTGTATACGATACCTGATTATTGTATGTTGATCAATTAAGTTGGGACATTAAATGTCTCAAATCACTTGTGTGCACCTGTACTCATATATTAAAGAACGTTTTCTTTAATTCGAGACATAAACCATGAGTATTTAACAAAAAGTTTGTAGTGGCTGGGCAAAAAACTTTCCTTCATCCAAATTAGGTTCTTGACACGCGCGCCGTTTTTAATTTTCAATTTGTACAGAATATCATTGCAATAAACATTGGTATGATATTCTATTTTACCGATCAAACTGGTACGTTTTTTGCATTCATTCGTTAAATAATGTTATGATAATTCGGTACGGAATGTAATAATCAATATAAAAAATAAAATCCGTATATTCGTCCAAAGATTTATCGTACCCGCTGTAAATATCTTACAACATGCTTAGTAAGCACAAGAAAAATGTTTGATTGGATACAAAATGGCTACGGTTAATCCAATTAAGGAATAATTGGTGTGTGTTTTTCGATTTATTTCTAAACGTTTGATTTATTTCGTCATTAAATATTGCATATATCGATTTATATTGTTAACATATTATTAATTGATTAATTCGTTTACAAGTAATCTCATAATGAAGTTATAACTTATAACCCAAATCAAATGTTTTGAAACCGCCATTTAAATGCATGTGGGTGGGGTACTTGTTGTTAAAATTGTAAATTATTTACATGAATCTGCGATAATGTGTAACTTTTGAGAATTGGTGTACTTTTAACTGTGAAACACATACTTGCACTCTTAATAAGTATTAGTAGATATCATCATTATTTAACATTAGGGCTGCAACGATTCGGGTACCCTACGGTTCGGTTCGAGTTCGGATATATAACCTTCTTGGTTATTGAATATTCGATTCGGATATGTACATCAATAGACTACATAAATTAACGTAGGATTTTTTTTTAAAACTGGTCCCAGTTTCATAAAAAAATAAGTTTTTACTCAACTTATTTATTAAATCATAAATTTCTATTGATCTGTTGTATGCAGTTCAGAATGTCGTATAAGAAAAGTTACAACGTTGGGTTAACAACAGTCTCACACAATTGAAACAATTTACCAATTGTACACTTTTTGGTCGAAGATATAATATATTTCTAGGTAAAAAACACCCATGTTCTTTCTTGATTTTCTATTTTTACCGTGAAACTGAGGGCAGACTTGAAATTTTAAATGCGACGCAGTAAATGAAATGACGCGTGCTGATTGGATAATATTATTGCCGGCGTACGCTAAATGACAGTGCCAAACCGTACCGAATGGAAAATATGGATTCCAGATCGGATAATCGATCCGATGCCATGCATTCGGATATATTCGAACTTCGGTGATTCGTTGCAGTCCTATTTAACATTTACACAATTATTATTTTCAAATTCTTTTTCAGATCTTATTTCATCAAGAGGTTAGAGAGACAGACAGACAAACATGGAGCGGGGTGGCGGTTACAGCCAGTCCCTGGCTCATAGTTTCAGTCTTCCGAGTCTCGTCGAAGGTAGTGAACCAATTAGCGAGGCCGAAGAGTTTGTTGAGGTACCATGAAATTTAAATGCCTTAATTGATTGCATTCAATTCAACTGAATAACTAATAACTGAGCCAGGCTTCTAAACGATTATTTTCAGCCCGTTTGTTTAAAACTCATTTTATTTTGACTGTCATAATCAAGCGAATACTTTAATTGTTACTGTTCAATAATCTTTGTTGTTATTGTTTCTTCCATCATACCAGGGCTTGAAAAATTTTCAAGGTGGTACTAGTCCTGTAGGACTAGTAGCTGCAATTTCTTACTCGCCCTTTAGAAGAACCAACTCGCCCTTAAGAAAATTAAGTATTTGTATACTTTTAGATTGTAAGTTATGATTAAGACTTTAAAGGATGTATATATCTTCTGTTATGTATGACTGATTGCGGGAAAATTACGTCGGATGCTGAATGATTACAACATACATGAACGATACAGATTTTATAACTGGCATTTTAATCTTTAATCACTAAGGATCACCGTGATTCGCGTACGTATCAAGCCGTCTTTCAAGTAGCAACACTGATATTTATTGCGAATGCTTCTTCTGCTTGTAATTGCTTTCTGTCGTCTGTTCATTTTCGGAAAACAGGCAATGTTTATTATCAGAAAACAGGTAACATGGTAAGATAATTCCGGATTTGACACTTTGACTTACTTGAGTCCGTTGATACGAGACCAACAATAATCAACGCATCCAATTAATTTGTCAAGTAAGAAATCCCATTCATGAAATAAATAGAAAAGCCGGTGAATGAGGCATTGTTGCAGTTAAACTTGTAAACTTGTAGCGGTGTTTTAAATATGCCGCAGGGCGGGTACAGGGCAAAAATCTATTTTTAGTCATTATTGTCTAGTGCAAGCGTTTCACGACCGCGGATTTAACATAAACAAAACGTGAATCTAAATTGATTCGGATCAAATTGGAAAGAGATATTTCCAGTTTTAAATTAATTTTAGGGTGATTGAATGCCTGATTTTGTGCTCGCCCCGTCGGACTAGCATTCACAAAAATCTACTCGCCCGATGCCAACTTCAACTCGCCAATGCGAGTGGAATTTTCAAGCCCTGCATACCCATGTTGTTTTGTATGATATTGAGTTCAAATGATTTTACAGTCAAACTTGTGAACAAAGGCCACCCTAGGGAAAAACATAATGCGACCTTTATAGACAGGTGGTCTTTATTTGGAGGAAATCATGTTCTAAATGATATAGGACAGTAATCAAGAGTGGCCTTTGTTCACAGAGTGATCTTTATTTGGAGGTGGTCACTAACACAGGTTTGACTGAATATGATCTACGTGATACAAATCTGTGTCGAGAACTTACAGCACTAGTCAAATCTCTAACTTTCTAAGAATAGCTTTGGCACTTCATAATTGATATCATTACAAGCTCTGAGTCCAAATAAGTAAGACTACCATTGAGATTGTCTCGATGTCATATTGAAATTATAATACAGTACAACCTCTCCAGAGCAGCCCTCTGTAGAGCAACAACCTTTCTATAACAACACCTTCAAAATTTCCCTAAGCGGATATTTAGTTTACTATAAATTTAACCTCTGTAGAGCAACAACCTCTCCATAACAACACCTTCAAAATTTCCCTAAGCGGATATTTAGTTTACTATAAATTTAACCTCTGTTGAGCAACAACCTCTAAACAACAGCCAATATTTGCAGCTCCCACAGGGTGTTGCTCTACAGAGGTTGTACTGTACAGTCAAATCAGTGAACATTTGAGGTCACCCATGGGAATGTAAAAATGTGGCCTTTATTGACAGGTGGCCTTTTTTATGGAGGTCATTTCATTCTAAATGAACGATGATATCATGTTTAAAAAGAATGGCCTTTATTCACAGGGTGGCCTTTATTCAGAGTTGACACAGGTTTGACTGTATATAGGAAATATTGAAATCTGGTGCTGAAATAAGTAGCAATTGTAGTCTAAATGATAAGATGTGTGCTACATTTAACTCAGGTTTTTCACTTTATATTAATATAAGTTATTAATTACTTCAGATGAACTCCTTGCGACAGAGAGGTGATAAAGCTTTGAATGTGAAGGATTTTACTGGGGCTATAAAATACTACAACGAAGCCTTGGAAATTGATGAACAAAATCCAGATGTTCTCCTTGCAAGAGCTACAGCTTGTATTGAGATGGGAGATTACATTAGTGCGCAGCGTGACACTGAATTCCTTGTCAGCCAGGATTCTGAAAATCCCCAGGTACAGTAAAAACAAGCAGTTGAAATCATTGACTTAATTTGGTATAAAAATATCAGGACCAGCTGACTTGTTCAGTTTAGAGAATATTTTGGATTTGAAATTTGGTTCAGATTAAGGAGGATCGACTGTATAATAGATACTGGTAAATGGGTTCATTCCCAGTCCATTATTCCCAATTCTGGATCATACAGAACTATATTTGTGTAATACATTCCATGTAGAATGAAATGAATTTCCCCCATTATCAGTCTTCGAACTAATTTTTTTAAAGCACTAGCCCGAACTGTATGTGGACTATTGGAAATAGAAAATTTACCACTAGCCCGAGTACACAATTTTAAGAAAGTTCACTAGCCCGAATAGAAATTTACTAGCCCCGGGCTGTGAGCTAGTGGGTTAGCGTGAAGACTGCCTTTATATTGGTATCAGTACTTTTTCCAACATACAGAAAAAATCCCTGTAAAAGTGTTTGTCTTTATTGGAGGTTGGATGTATTTGGAGGTTAGACTTGACTTTTAGTGCTTGCATTTGAAATGAAACAACTATCCTTTATCTATTTGGTTAGACATTTTTGCTGGCTATGATAAATTTTGAAACTTGAAAATCGTACCAATGATAGTCACTTATACAGCTGCCTTTTACACTTTAAATAACTGGTTGCATTAGTTTAAAACAATATTTATTCACAAAGGTAATTGCATGACAGACATACAAGACAATTAATACATAGTATAATGACATATCGGATTGGAAAACAAGTTTAATTTAACTTAATATGTAAAATCCGTTCCCTATGGTATTTATAGATTAAACATATATACATTCACATTGGTGTAATGATACAGTATTTAAAATGAAGCTGTCGATAAAATCATTAGAACTGGCTGCATTCAAAACCATATTCTTTCAAATGAATAAAAAAAATATTTATTTTTCAGGCATACAAAGTTTTAGGCCAATCCCTACAGTATTTACAGCAATATAAGGAAGCCTTGACCTCATTTCTTACAGCACTTGACCTTGACCCAGATCATTCAGATGAACTCACTGACCTTATTGCCGACGTTGCTGCTCAATTCTGTAACATTCCGGAAGAAACAAGAGCAGCCCTGCGAGGTAATTCATTAGTTTATTTTAGGGCATTGCACTAAAAAGGTACTACATATAATACTAGCATGTACATAGAATAATATGAGTGGTCTTTATATAACAGAAATCTATACTGATGCAGACCTGTGTAAGTCTCATAACATACTATACCCAGGTGAGATAGTCCCATACTATAAAGATATTTAGGAAAACTACAGGTAACTATTTTCGTATTGGATTAGTGAGTCAAATCGTATGGCATCTAGTTTCATTCCGTATAATTTTTCATTTTGAAGACTGCACATTATATCTCACTTTCTTATATCTAACAAGTACAGTCAAATCCGTGAACAAAGACCTCCCCCAGGAAAGACAAAATGTGGCCTTTATTTACAGGTGACCCTTATTCGGAGGTAATCATGTTCTAAATGCTCTAGGACAGTTATCAAAAGAATGGCCTTTATTCATATGGTGGTCTTTATTTAGAGGTGGCTACTAACACAGGTTTGACTGTACTGACTGATTCTAAACTTTACATGTATACATTCTCTGGTCCAAATTTGATACTTTCAGACATGGATTCATACAAAAAGTTAAGTGAAGTGGGGGTTAGTTTGTTCCAAGCGAAGAAGTATAAAATCTGTGTCAAAATTCTTGAAGCTGCCCAAAAGTTCCAAACGAACCAGAAAGGGATAACAATGAGAATATTGTTAACGTTAGCAAACGCTCGTTCTGCCTTGAGACACACTGACAAGGCTATCAGTCTCTACCAAGAATGTCTACAGACGGCTATAGCTACCCACGATCAGATTTACCAGACGAAAGCTCTGGTCAATATTGCTACTCTTTATTTGGAGAATCATGATACCCATCAAGCAATTATCTACTATGAGAAATTATTGCATTTGGAGGCGGAGCTTGTACAGGAAACAGGAAGTGAGGACACTTTACCAGACTTTTGGACTAAAGAGCTCCAATGTGGTTTGCATTTGAATTTGAGCATTGCATACAAAGCTATTGGCAATATGGACTCTGCCATTAAGCATGCCAAGTGTTATGTGAAGTTTATTGAGAAATACGGTTTTCAAGGCAAGTTGAGGGCAGAGTCTTACCATAATACAGGCATGCTGAACGAGATTCTGGGTAATTTTAAGGATGCTATCAATAACTATAATAAATACCTTGAAGAGAGTAAAAATAATGGAGATAAGAAAGGCGTGGCTCAGGCCTATGGCTGTCTGGGAAGCGTTTATGCTGCTTTGAAGAATTGGAAACTATCGATCACATACCATGAGCAGTATGTTGCAATGGCTTCCAGATTTGAGGATAAACGTATGAAGATTATCGCTAATGAAATGCTAGCTGATACTCTCATGCTTAAAGGTGATTATGAAGGTGCTATAACACCATTTGAAGAAATGATAAATACTTGTGTCCGCACGGATTACAGAACTCGTGCAACAGGCTTGTGTAAACTAGGTCATGTTTATCGTGCTCTGAAGAGACATCAGTATAGTCTGTATTTCTATGAACAGGCAGCAGAGTTAGCTGAAGATTTTGAATTTCCTGAAATTGAGACTCTCAGCCATTATAATATAGCTTGTATTCACCAACAGTCTACTCAGATGCTTGAACTTGAGAAGGCTTTGAAATATTTCCACCAGCTGGTACCCTACTACGAGACCAAAGTTCGAGAACATATGGCTGAAGGAAGCCACTGCCCTGAGGCGTACAGGAACCAACTAAGAGAATGTTATGATGGGATACAGACAGTGCATGCCAAACTGGGCAATAAGGAAGAGTGTCTACAATTTGCGGAGGCGTACAGAAAACGTACACTGACAATGACTCATAATTACCAGGCATCAGCTATGACAAGTCAAGGTCACACGGCACCATGGGATATTTGGTCTGTTGATAGAATAGCTCGAGTTGTCAGCCAGCAGAATTGGTAAGAACAGAACTATGTCAATCCCTTGGTCTCATTTAATGGACAACAACCTTATTTTTTTGTATAATTTTACTCCAGTTTTCATCCGAATTTAAGATATATTCTGTTTGGGCATTATTTATTACTTGATTGTTGAAATGAATATTTGAAATTTCAGTTTACAATTGATTAATTTTTCAGTAATTTTGCAGATTTACGACCATCTTCTTCTTTCCATTTTGTGGCAATTGTTCTTATCGTATTTTACTGCACAGTTCTGACAAAAGTCTTTCAATATCTCACATTTTAATTGATTTGATTGACCAATAAACCTCTGAAGTAGGGTCAACTGTGTAGGAAGACCATGTTTCTATTCTCTACATTATGTGACCATTTTTTATCTATTTTTTCTTATTGTGTTTTACAGCACAGTTCTGTACTATTCACTGTTGTCAGAATATTTGTTGCTATGGGTACTACAACCTGGAGCTGGACTTGTCAGGTTTTACTCAAGAAGAGCAAACAAAGACAGCACTATGATAGAAACAGTAAGTTCTATATAATATACAGTGCAACCTCTCTAAGCAACAACCTCTCTGGAGACAACAACAACA
>OZ026840.1:15151793-15279288 GCA_964023205.1 Lutraria lutraria
TTGTTGAGAGGTTGTTGCTCAAGAGAGGTTGCACTGTATTACAAACAAATGTATTTAATTTCAGTATTATTATTCAGCCAAACCTCATTTAACAATCACCTCGGTGTAAAGACCACCTTGTAAAAAAATAAATTCATTCGGTTCTCATTGTTTTGTCATTTTTCAATACTTTATTTACCTCTGTAGATTGAAGAGTGTAACTTTTATATACTGTATTTACCTCTGTAGATTGAGGAGTGTAACTTTTACATTCTTTATTTTGAAGAGCTGCAGCTTTTACATTTAGTATTTACCTCCTTAGGTTGAAGAGTTGCTTGATGGTATAAGACAAGATTGTGACACGAAACTACTAACAACGGAATGTGAAAACAGAGCAACACCACTGAAGAACAGTGAGCTGGAGATGACAAGGAGAAAATATCTTAAGCTTAGTAAACCACCAAAGCTCGGTGATACGTCCGATTCAACAGATGAGAGTAAAAAGCTTAAAAGTGAAAATAAATCAGAAAAGACTGTACAGAGACAATTATATGACTTACTGTTCTCCCCTGTCGAAGATATATTGTCAAAACTGCCGAAAGAAAGTCCGCTAATCATTGTGCCAGATAAAGCTCTCCATCACTGCCCGTTTAACGTTTTACATGACTTTCTCAATCGTTATGCATTTAAGAGATTCAGCATTACTTATTTGCCAAATATTTTATTATTGGACAAAGTTGTATCGAATGAACTAAATCAGTTAAGATTAAAGGACGATTTACACTTTCAAAGACAGGTGCATAGAAAAGGCGGAATGTCCACTGTCACAAATAGAATTGATGTAAATGATAACAGTCGAGGTTCTGCAAATTCGTTGGATTTGAAAAGCACTGATCCCAAGAGAATCTCTCATCCCAGACTGCTAACAAGGCCCTTACATACCCCCATGGTGGCCCCTAAACCTGGCATGTTGCCAAAGGAAAGAACTATGTATGATGAAGAGTTCAAGCAGCACTCCCAGTGGTTAACTCCAAGATCTCACAGAGGTATGTTTTTTTTTATTGTTTTTTATCCAAGTTTAGGAAACCCATACCCCCGTATTTGTAGAAAAGACATTATACCCACTTCTGATGCATTATCATTTTACCTAGATTCTATACATGCAGGCACCACACTTAGGTTAAAGCTCCCCATTCATTTAACTCATTGTTCACGAGTGCACATATTCTCCTTGGTGATTTGGTTAAAGATAAGATTCAATTCAAGGTCATTCCCTGCTACATGTACTTATTATCCATGTTGAGAAGTTGGCAGTTAAAGTCAAACCTGTAAATAAAGGCCACCATCTGGAAATACAATATGTGGTCTTTATTGACAGGTGGTCTTTATTTGGAGGTCTTTTTGTTCTTCATAGTCAATGATGGTTTTCAAATGAATGGCCTTGATTCACAAGGTGGCCTTTATTTAGAGGTGGCTACTAACACAGGCTTGACTGTACTTGTGAAGAATGACAATAGTACTGGTATAGAATCCATCCAGGAAAACTAGCAAGGTTAAATGACTCTGCCAGTATAGGAGCGAAACACTTTGAATACAGCCATAAAAGCTTAAAGCCCCATAAGTTTTTTGCTATAGAAAAATATATGCAAAAAACAAACAATTGCTGATATTATCCCAAGATAACTATTACCGACGAAACAAGCCCTATTTCTTCTTAAACACTCATTTCACTGTGATTTTTGCTTTTGTAAACTTGAAATATGTAGAGCGCGTGATGTCACTAGATACGACGTGTGCATAACTTGATGCGGGAAACGTGGGTATTGATATTGAAAAAAATACAATTTAAGTATCTAGAAACAAATAGCACATTTTAAGTTTTACAGAACTTTTTAAAAATTTATCTACAGGTTTGCAGAAGGTACCAGAATCCTATAGATCCTATGAAAGTTTGAAAAGTGCCACAGCTAATCCAAAGTTAGACAGAATGTTAAGTTTTAGTACATTTTCCACCTTGACCTCGACGACATCCACGGGAACTGACATAACCAGTTCTAGCCTTACAATAACTCAATACAAACAAGTCAGTAGCCAGGATAGATGTCTAGTGTTTGGTAATCCTGCATTACCAGAAAGGTATGAAAAATCTTATCTATAGTTTTATGGGATTGTGTGTGATGAATTAAATGTTTGCTTGTGTATGCCTTCCTTTAAAAATATTTTGTTTGGGCTTATGTATGATGAATTAAGTGTTTGCTTGTGTATGCCTTCCTTTAAAAATATTTTGTTTGCAGTAAAGCTACCCTCTACCAAAAATGTCCCCTACCCAGCTTTGGCCTCTCAGGTTTTGTTCTCTTCTTTTAAAGCCATTGACTGAATAATTTATAAATGTAACTACAAATGTATAAGTACATCAGTACTTTTTGGTGTCTTTTTAGCTCATGAGCACTTGTGCTCAGGGTAAGCTTTTGTGATCAGTCTTTGTCTGGCATCTGGCTTTGTGCGGCATCAAACTTTACCTTGTGAACACATTAGAGGCCACATATTTAGCTCAATTTTCGTGACACTGGGTCAGAATGTTGATATCGACAAAATCTCAGACGATTCGACATTGGGCCACTTGGGGTAAAAAACTAGGTCTCCAGGGCCAAATAAGGGAAAACCTTGTGAACACTCTGATTTTCTGAGAAATCTGATAAAAAAAATGGGACTTCTAGAAAATTGTCTGATTTTCTGAGAATTTCGGTTTGCGGGGAGTCAGGTTTTTATGGGGTTTTCTGTATTATGGTCTTACTTTTATTTTCTGACAGTTTGATGTTACATGGTAAAATTTGGAAATGTGGTCTTGAAGAGTTGACGTCAGCAAAAAGGGAGGCTATCAGTGTTGCTTCTCAGTTGGATGTTGCGCCGATTATGGGCCTTGATGCAACCAAGGATAGATTTATGGCAGACATTGAAAAAGCCTCAATTGTACATATAAGTAAGAGGAATTTTGTTTTATTAAAGCTGATAAAAGGTCACTTGGAAGAAAAAATGAGAATATTTTTGTCTGAATGATTGGTTAGATGGACAGATGGACAGACACACGACGGACAGACATACAGACGGACTGACTGACTGACTGACTGACTTTACTACTGACTGACTTCACTATTGTACACGCTCTCTTAGCTGAATAATCCCATTTAGTCTTCTCCAGAATGTTTAAAATTCTCTTGGGAACAATACCACAGCCAAGTTTGATTACCAGCGAAATCATCCCAGGACTCATGAGTTATGGCCCCTGATTCAGCTTCAAATAATCAAATAGACCTTGTCAGCTGTGCAAGTTGAACAGTTCCCTCCCAATCTCCTTTGTATGATTTTAACTGATATATTTTGTAACATTAAGACAATGGTACTTATGTAATAGGATATGATGTTACTAATAGTATGGTGTATTTGTTTACTTCAGCAACATATGGTTGCTGGCAGGAGGGTTTAATTGCCTTAGCACCATCACCTGTAGACGTGGGAGATGACATACCTACAGAGGAATCATACATTATCAGTGCTGATGACATCCTCGGGCTAAAACTCAAAGCTCAACTGGTTGTTCTTAATATTGGATATAACAGCTACAGAAAAGACTCATTGCAGCCTGGATATCTCCTTCCCAGTGCCTTCCTTGCTGCAGGTATTATCAATTTAATGAGGCATAAATGTTTATTTTCTAGTTACCCGACCTACCCTACTGTATATGTCTTTATTTCTGCGGGTGCAAAATTTGGCGTTTTTAAGATGTTCATGAATTGGCAGGTTCTATATTTGGCGGTTTCATAGCCAACCGCCAAAATAAATCTGTGTCCCGTCTCCTTATCCGCCAAAATAAAAACATTTCCACAATTTTCAAGGGAAGTTTTTACTAAATATATCATGTCACGTGAGGATAAACTGTACTGAATAAATGCATGAAAACTGAATAGGCGGTAATTACTTTGGATTGAACAGGAGTTAATAACACAATGGCTGAAAATCGATATTTTTTTTAAATGTACTGATATGTTTTCTTAAATTGACATATATTGTTATATCAGTTTTAATTTAGTTTGTCTATATATGCCGACAATTTAAGTTATATATAGGGTGTGACAAATAAACCTACATTGTTTTCATTACCTTGTTTCAATGCATGTAGTCGTACAAACATATTAAAGAAACAAATAGTTATACGAAAGTGTTGGTAACACCTTTTTGATGACAAGTTACATTTTTTGACAAAATAATTATAATGGCGAGGTTTTATATTTTGGTGTGGTCTAGATTTGGCGGTTCCGATGCCGACCGCCAAAATCGGCAAAATAAAACGGGCGCCAATATTAAGACGTATACAGTATTTTACACCCTGGACCCTAATCTTCTGGTACATCCATTGTCTCACTTTTTATACGCCCGTTTGAAGAACGGGTCATATTATCTGGACACACATTGGTTCGTTGGCCGGTGGGCGGGCGGCATCCACAACGGTGTCCGTTCTCTAATTCAAATAGTTTTATTCGGATCCTCACCAAACTTGATGGAAATGTTTATGGCCATGAGATCTCGGTCAAGTTTAATAAGGCACTGATGAGTTATGCCACTTAACATATGGGCATGTTTTGTGACCTGACACCCTTGTTTACGTTTCTGCATTCTTTAAAAAAATGATGTAAAAAAACCTGACATGAAATAAGCATTTTCTATGCCTTACAAGAATTAGATTGTTGGGTTTTAAACTTACAACCTGAGGTTTATAGACCTAGACAGTAAGTGCACTACCTACTGAGCTAAGTGGGCAGGCTTGCTAAAATGCAACTAATTTCTTATAGAATCAGATTATTTTTAAAACAGTTAAATGTTGATTTTTTCTTCAATATTGTAAAATTTACGTAAGCTGACATTTTTTAATCATTCTTCAGTGAGCGACTTCCTCTTAAAAATACCAGTGTTATGTTTGAATTATGGCCCTTGATTTAATACAAAAATAAATGAATTTATTTTCTAATTTTGTTTATTCATAAAATTTTAGGAGCACAGTGTGTGCTGACCAATTTGTGGCAACTTCCAGATGTGGCTACAGAAAAATTCTACAGTAATTTTTACATGGCTTTACAAAGTGGGAATCGGGCATGTACTGCGATGTCAGCAGCCATAACTTCCTTACAAGATGATGACAGGTATGTAGGATAGACGAGTGGTTAAGGTTGCTGACTTTAAATCACTGTAAACTCTCACTGATAGAGGGTTGTGGGCTCGAGTCCCGCTACCGACCATGTCTCTTTATGTGAGAAAGAAGGTAGTTGCTTACGGAGTATGGGAGTCTAGTACTGGTTCTTCCCAGGAACAATTGTTAACTGTCGGCTTCATAAGACAAAAACAACTCAAGCAAACATTGTTAATTCTATTCATTATTCATGCTTCGATCACCATTAGAACACTTGATTTATGTGATAAGTCCAAGATGTTCTGTCTAATCACATAATTCATTGTTACTTTGTAGGTTCAGGTCTCCATTCTACTGGAGTTCATTTGTTCTCATTGGTAAGGATGTTACCATCAACTTGAGTAAGATACGACACGCTATGTTAGATCAAAGTATCGACCAATCAGAAGCCGAGGTGGAAGAGGAACTCGGACGTGAATACCTGAATCCAAAACCTGTTCTAAAACCAGGTAAGTAGGGGTCGCTGTGGCTGTGTGGTCAAAGTCTCTGACTAAAGATTACTAACCCCTCACTCTATGGGTTTGAATCTCTCCAAGGACCAGAAATGATCACATGTCCAGTTAGCTTACAAGGTTTGATAGTGTTTCCTCCACCATCAAAAACTGGCAGTGTCACCATATGACCCTAGCTATTGGTGCGAATAAACCCAACAATAAGAAAAATAAAAAATACCGACTAACATGCGTGAATGGTAGTGGTGCAACGATATACCAGTATATTGCGATACGGCGTTAGGCTGATACGTACCGTGATATGACATCCATGTACCGCAATATTTTCTTAAATAATTGGGCACACAATCCATTGAATTAAGTGAATGCTGAGACAATTTTTAGTGTTGTTTTGAATCATCCCTCTGAATAACAAATTATTGATCATTTGTAGTTTTCCAATTAACCTGTATTGTACAATGTTTAAAACTGATGGTTTATCTAAATTGATACTGATAAGCCATTTACTGGTTACGCTATGTGAAAGAATTACATGTACCTTATACAGTTATATTAGTAGCTTTAGTTTTATTGTGTTTTTCATTACTTCACTGTATCCCAATACTTTTTGCAATAAAGGTCGACTGTATTTGCAATATATTGCAATACGAGTTATGCCATATAGTTGCACCCCTAGTTAATGGTCACTTTGGAATAAAGACCATTCTTCAGGGTAAATGTTCATATGTCATTATCACGTTTTCGTAATACTTAAGTTATTAACACAAAAACAAACAAAATGTAGATCTTATTCATTTTCTCTTAATTTTGGGGGCATTTTCCTTTGCTAAAAAAATGTATTTCTGTCTTACACATGAATATTTTTCCCTGGAATTCTGCTGATTTTTTTTTTACCTGCGTCTTATACACAGGTGCAACCTCTTCACAAGTGATTAAGGTATTTTTATTGATAAAACAGACCTGATCAAATTCTTAATACAGTCCTAACAGTGTTTGACTGTATTTATTCTAAATTTTCTTTTTATTTCTTGTTCCCAATCATAAGTCCTTATTATTGGTGGAATTTGTTTACAGGTTTGACTGTGTAAAACCATTACCAGAGATCAGAGTGTTGGCTTAACTTTTGTTTCATTTATTTTTCAGTGAAGAAGAAGGAAGATAATTTACATCTGTTACAAACACATTTGTGTACATTATTGCGCAATAATGCTAAACATCCAAAGGTCATCCTGGATCTTATAGACTTGGTAAGTGATATCAATTAATTAGTGATCATTATCTCCCTTTGAAAGATATCATTCCAGAGATTTTTTGCTCATTTTAGGAAAGGTGCCAGTAAATTGTAAATCAAATTGTTTTGGGACAAAATTGGGATTGATTTAATGCTACATACAACAGTTTTGTATGCTCCTTTGTCATATTACATAATATATAATATACATAAAAATGTACCATAGACTTGAAAACCAGTCATTTTACAGTGTTAAAGAGAACTTTTTCTCACTTCATCAGGGTCATGAAGATGTACCATAGAAATGTGAGTTCATATCCCATCTGGGACCTGAAAAGTTGCATGCCAGGGAGCTGTCCAGCTGGTTACAGAATGCCAGTTTTTATACCCAGGTGTATGCCTAGGCGATCTTACTCCCTGTTAAAGTCGCCGAATAACACTGGTTATTGCTGCAACATTAAAAACCTAAGAGAAAAAATTTATATTGATACACATAATTATTATATTTCTCTTTCAGCTTGATAGTTCACTGAAGAGATTGCACACAGAAGATAATAACAGACAGACGACTTTACTGAGTGATGACATCATGAGCGGAGCAGGTGCTCTTGATCTTCTGAAGTTGCTAGGATTCCATTTTCAAGCAAAGGGGACATCACTCCAGAATCCCTACATTGTATATCCTCACTGGAATAGAGATGAATTGTTAATACCAACTTACGACTCCCTCAGATCTCTAGTTGGTATGTTAGTTTGTATAAAAGACATTGACCTGATTTTTAATTGACTGTTCTAACTTCTTACTAGTCATTTAACGAGAGAATTCTTGAACATCTTAACTCAGAGATCTATAAAAATAGCTATAAATAGTTCTTATAATTAATTTTCTTGACACAGCACAATCTTCAACATTTTATACATAAAATACTTACATAATTTTTTTGTGGTGGTTTTGGGGAAGTCAGGTCAGTTTTCGTACAGAGAATATATATTTTGTCCAGCATTTGAATGTATTGAAATACCATTTCAATGGCAGTTCTTACGCAATCTAGTTTCACATAAGGTCCGATTTTCCATGTATGGCCACCATATTAAAATTTAGGTGATTAAATGTATTGGCAAACCAAATTATTGACTGTTAGCTACTCATGTGGGACTAATTTTCTTGGTATTAAATTTTCAGAGATTTCGGGTAACAAGGAGTTGGTACAGAGTCTGTGCGGTGTATTGCCAATATCACAGGACAACATTTCACTGGTGATAGACTTGGTAAGTGAGGCATTCACTTTATCTGGTACACACCCTTTAAAATCCCACAAACTTTCAATGTCCTAAAAATGTTAGATCGTATCTAGATGTAAGTAAACCATTGTTATAATGAACTTATATATAATTAAAACCCTGATTATTCGGATTCTAGGGTTCAAAAATATAATTCGGATAATCCATAATCACAGTTAGATCTCTATAATTAACTATTTGGACCGAAGGAAAATGGTCTTAAATTTGAGTCAGTCTCTTCATCAACGTGAAATTAAGTGGAAATATGGAAAACCAGTCAAAATAAAGAGGAAATTTTGAACACCAGTCCGAATAAGGTGGAAATGTTGGTAACCAGTCCAAATAAAGAGGAAATGCTGGTAACCAGTCCAAATAAAGAGGAAATGCTGGTAACCAGTCCAATTAAAGAGGAAATTCTGGTAACCAGTCCAATTAAAGAGAAAATGCTGGTTACCAGTCCAATTAAAGAGGAAATATTGAAAACCAGTCAAGTTGATTGTTTTAGATAAATGTGTAATGAACATGTATTCTGACAGTATGTACATGTATGTATAATTGTAGTTGAGTGTTACCAAACATGCGCCAGAAATCCAGCTTAAGGTGTC
This sequence comes from Lutraria lutraria, assembly GCA_964023205.1. Classification (NCBI taxonomy): domain Eukaryota; kingdom Metazoa; phylum Mollusca; class Bivalvia; order Venerida; family Mactridae; genus Lutraria; species Lutraria lutraria. Next base: position 15,160,584 of record OZ026840.1, read on the forward strand.
CGACCTCTCTGTACGACCATTGTGGATTAACATTAAACTTAAAAAGGTCCTCTTAGCAACAGGTTTCCATCAGATTGGAATGCTGCTTAATTTCAACAGAACTCCAGATAACAGGTAGGATTAAAAGATCACAATCACTTTCAAACTCCATGAAGCAGTTTTTTTTTAAAAACTACAAAAAAGCTTGTTTAAATCTTATGATGTGTTCATGAAACCTTTGCAGTTGAAATACAGTAAAACCCCGATTATTTGAATGTCATTGGGCCCTCAAAAATCATTCGGATAATCCATGGTTTCGGATAATCCATTTCAGTATGATGTACTGGTTGGAAACAATAAATTCCGTACTGTCCATATATTGCAAGGGAGTTAACTCTCGAATGCAAACATGACGTTACTTGAGCGATAATAAGAATAAAATAATATGTATAACAAACACTTATTATTTATCTTTGTTTTATGAATGTATATGAGTTAACAAATGAAACAATATTTTTTGTTAAATAAATACCCACGCATTTATGGATTATGCAGAACACAATCCAACACAATTTCATGTCATTCTCACTTCACTTACTACCGATCGACTAGGCATTGCTATTGTCACATTCTAAAACAATTAAAGAATCGAAGACGTAATGTTTTTATGTTTGGAACATGTTTTCACTAAATCATCTTATTCTAGTTAGCTTTGTTTAATTGTGTTCGAATCAGTTTTTTAATTTTGAATGACGCTTATATGCAAATAATTTCATACAGATCACCAGGTACGTACGCGTATTTACTTATCATACCCGAGATCATTGTGAAATATTTGTCGCAATTATTATAAAGTCGTAACAAACAATATGGTCAACTTAACGATAATGAAACTGTTGACACGCTTCGTGTATGAATTGATGTTATACATTGTTTGTCACACGGCATTTGATTCTCAATCGGCCATTGTTATCAATTGATGATTTCGAATAATAAGGGTGAAAATATGCGCATTCATAACTTTAGGGACCAAATAATGTATTACACCAGGTATTCATAAAATCCGATTCGTATAACCGGGGTTCGTTGTAGTTGAGATGTATAGAGACATAATTGGGACTGTAGATTTTATTCGGATAATCGGTGTTCGGATAATTGAGGTTTTTATTCTATATGAAAACTTTGCTTAAAGTAAAATTTAAACTTAGCTGTTTACAATTATCATAATTGTAAGATATCAACAAATGTAAGCCATTACTGAGTTATTAACTCTAAGGGTTCCATGCCTTGCCTTTTTGTTCTCTTGATTCTAAATTATGTTGTTATTATGCTGGCATATTTTTTTATTTTTCAGACAACTTATGATGGGTCTGTTTCAGCTATTATTGTCTGTCAGTCAATCAAAAAGTCAAGTATTACTATATAGACTTGATGTTAACTTACTGGGAAATTCCTCCGATAGCAAGGTATTTATGAATACAGTCAATGCTGAATTATACGCCACTTGTTAATAACAGTCACATGTCAATGGAAAGCAATTTATCGCATTCGTATGTCACCGTTTCTATTTGCATGGGTCCAAACAGCAAATGCATACACATAACAATATAGTTTCATTGATAAATCAGATAAAAAATATCAAAAAGTTTGTATACCAAAGTAAATTAAATAAAGGTTGAGTTGATTCTAAATTAATTTTCTGTGTTATCGGCCTCATCCGAATGAAGGCGACTGTGAATAATGGCCATTCTTTACTTTATTGATTATTTAGAACAAAATGACCTCCGAATAAGGGCCTTCCCCAAGGGTGGCTTTTGTTCACAGGTTTGACTATGCTATGAAAAATCTTGTTCCTGATTTCTAAATCTGCCCTTAATGCTGCTCTCCTGAGCTCAATGTAGACAAAGTACAATATTTATATGACCTAATGCTTCCCTGCAGGCCTCAATGTTATTAAAGTTCAATATTTGTTACTGTATATATTTCAGTCAATATCTGACTATCCAGAGTTGGTACGGTTACCATCACTGGCTCCCCTCATACTGCCCAGGAACCAGCTACGTATGAGTACACCATGGCTTAGTAAATCTGAGACACAGGTCGAGATGGAGGAAAAACTGAAGCTTGCAAGAAAGTAAGAATACATGATTTAAACATGTTTGTGAAGACCAACTCTTGGAGAGTAGAGTCATGGCCCCAGGTTATAAAACTTAAACAGTCTCAGAGTTCAAAATCTTAATTCCATTCTCAAAGTATTATGGTTGAAAAGATAGAGCAGATTAATGTTTAAATACATGTCCAGATAAATTTTGCTCTCATACTTATGTGCAAGTTATGTCATAATTAACTTAAGAATATCAAAGGACACAAGATATGAGTTCAGAGACTGATAGTGAGTTTTATAGCCTCGGGCCTGGTCTTCATTTGAGACAGTCTTTATTTACAGCTTAATTTGGAGCTGGAAATACTTTTATGGGAAAAGAAACTACATGGGCATGGTTTCATAGACATACATATATCTTAGCTAAGAAAATATATTTTTCAACTTTATAATGTTACTATCGATTTTTTTTATCGAAAAGTATATTAGTTCATTTCTATTACAATAAATTTACTACATATGATTTTGATGAATATTGATTACAATACATCTGTATAACATCATTATTATCATTTTTTATTCATTTCACTTTTTACAATCATTTTTGTACATTTCTGTTTTTATCATATTTCAGTCGTGAGGATCTTGATGAAAATTTCAGAGATTATTTGGAGAGAGCTAAAACGTGGCATCAAATGACTGTTGCTGCACAGGTGTGTATAGTTAAACTTTATGATTATTATAAATTCAAATATAGTGAAGAATAAGATATAGTGAAGTAGTTATTATCACCAAACACACCATTGCTTATTTGGATATGGTGAAACAAAGATACAGTTGAACCTCGTTTTATTAAATGCCCTTAATATATCAAAATAAAGATGAAGTCCTGAATTTAACCCTTCTTTACATACTGTGTTTCTTTTGAGTTTTACGTCCCTTTTCAACAGTCCGAGTCATATAAGGCGTACAGTTCACCTAACCATCGTTCCTGGTAAGAACCAGTACTAGACTCCTATCCTCTGTAAGCAACTGCCTACTTTCTCTCATACAGAGACATGGTCGGTAGCTGGGCTTGAACCCACTACCCTCTTCTATCAGTGAGAAGTTAGTGATTTGAAGTTGGCAACCTTAACCACTCGGCCACAGAGTTGGGTCTCAGTGACCAAGGAGACCTCCTGAAGCCTTTGCGTAATTTATTCTTAATTAGGATTGACTTTTATATGATTTCTGTTTATTTCTTGTATCGTCTCAGTCTGCAAATCTTGCTTTAGAGGTAAGTAAACTGTCAATCATTGCACTTAGGTGGGCTAGTGACACCCAAATCTGTGTTTCCTACATGGCACTGGAACTTCTCTTATCATTTAGCATAATTTGTTTGAATTAGAAACATAATCTTTTTAAACAAAATTACTATAAGGTTTTATGTGAAATCATTCATTTTATTTTTTGCACTGGCGTAATGCTTGAAATTTGATTGACTATGTACGGGCTTTTCAAACATTGAGTAAGTGATCCTTATTAAATTTTGTGTAATGCATCAGTCAGACCTGTGGTTTCGAGTATCGAGTCACATGTGAAGCCTAATGTGTACATCAGGCAGTCTTTGGCATGCATTCTACCAAATTAACCTCGGGGATATTCATGTAGGTCAACTGTGTATTAAGGTCATATTCTTCTCTTCCTGTTTTATCCTTTGTTCACAAGCTTAACCGATGCTTTTTAGCTCACATGTCACAAAGTGACAAAGTGAGCTATTAGGATCACTCTCCGTCCGGCGTCCGGCGTCGTGCGTCGTCAAACTTTTTGTTGTGACCACACTAGGGGCCACATTTTTGGCTCAATTTTAGCAAAACTGGGTCAGAACGTTAATATCAACAAAATCTCGGACGAGTTCGATATTGGGCCATTTGGGGTCAAAAACTAGGTCACCAGGGCCAAATAAGGGAAAACCTTGTGAACACTTTAGAAATCACTGTTTTGAATTTATCTTCATGAAACTTTGTCAGAATGTTTATTTTAATAATATGTAGGTCAAGTTTGAAAATGGGTAATTTCTGTAGTAAAATTAGGTCACTAGGGCAAATTGCTGGAAAACCTTGTGAACACTCTAGAAGTCACTGTTTTGATTGGATGATCATGAAACCTTGTCAGAATGTTTGTCTTCATAATATCTTGGACGAGTTCGAACATGGGTCATCTTGGGTCAAAAACTAGGTCGCTAGGTCAAATCTTATGAAAAACCATGTTAACACTGTAGATTTCACAGTTATTATTGGATCTTCGCCAAACTTTGTCAAATCGTTTGTTTTAATGATATAACGGTCAAGTATAAATATGGGTCATCTGGGGTCAATAACTAGGTCACCAGGTCAAATCTTAGGAAAACTTTGTTAACACTGTAGATGTCACAGTTTTAATTGGATCTTCACCAAACCTTGTCAAAATGTTTGCCTCAATGATATGTGGGTCAAGGATGGACATGGGTCAGCCGGGTTCAAAAACTGGGTCACAAGGTCAAATCTTAGGTAAAAATCTTGTAAAAGCTCTAAATGTCATGGTTATGATTGGATCTTGGCCAAACCTTGTCAGATTGTTTGTCTTAATGATATTAAGGACAAGTTCAAATATGGGTCACCTTGGATCAATAACCAGGTCACAAGGTCAAATCTTAGGAAAACCTTATTAACACTATAGATGTCAAATTTTGATCGTATCTTCACCAAACCTAGTCAGACTGTTTGTCTTAATGATATGTAAGACAAATTCGAACATAGGTCGTCTGGGGTCAAAAACTAGGTCACCGGTTCAAAACAATGTTTAAATGAGTGAACAGTGATTGTCATGTGAGCGATATAGGGCCATCTTGGCCCTCTTGTTTATCAACCTCTTAAGATTTTGTTAACATTTAAATGAGGAAATTTCAGAATTTATAGACTATGAGGAGTAAAATATCACTTACCGTACCCGATTATTTTTTTTACCTTATATTCATATATTCAGAATTCCTATTTTGAAGCATATTTCCTCAGCTTTTATTCCTCATGATGGTATTTCTTATTAGCTCACCTGAGCAAAGCTCGAGATGAGCTGTCAGTATGCTATTTTGTCTGTCCGTCCACACTTTTCAAATGACTTCTCCTCATAAATGACTGTGCCAAATTTGAAGAAACTCCACAAGAATGATCCTTTGGTTACAAGTTGCTAAAAAATTGTTATTCCATGCAGAACTCTGATTTCCATGGCAACCAAAAGGAAACACATTGCTAAATTTATGTTCCTGGGTTCTTATTTAGCCCGGCCCCAGGGGTCGCATGTTTTAAATAGATTTATAAAGGAACATGTAAAAAAAATCTTGTTTTAAAGCACAAGGTTCGCAACTAAGGTATTAAATCTGGCATAGAGCAACATCTAACAAATTTGCTAAAATAATGTCCCTGAGGTCTATTTTCCAAAATTCTTTACTTACTGCAGCACAAATTTAAATAAAATTTGTGATATTGCCATAGATTATTTTGCAGGTGAGCATCCCAGGGCCACTTGACCATCTTGTTTTATTTTGTGCATCATTTTAATGCTTAACCAAAGTTCAGTTTTTGGACTAAGTTTTCATTTTTATTTCTGAATTTTCTCTTTTTATCAGTTTGATATTATTTTGCTTGTGTTTTGGGACTTGGTAATCACATTGCACTGTGAAGTAAGCTCTATGAACATGGGAAATGGTCCATTATTCTAGCTTTCATCGCTTATAATTCTTAGTTTCTTTTACATTTTTGTGAATTGATGTATTTCATTATTTCTGCCAATATACTTTAAAGGGATTGGTTTAAGTTTGACATGAAATCTTTATAATGAAATACAGATAGTCACTTTATTTACCAGACACAACATTAATTACGTCATCTTGGGTTATTTATACTGAACAGAGTCAGCTTTTCTGTCCATCCAACCGTCTGTCTGTCTGTGTGTCAAGTCAAATTTATCTTTACTAAGTAGTAATAAGACATAATAATTATGTAGATCGAGGGTTCAACGCAACAGTGTTGTAACTCATATTGAAATAAGAACAAGTTACGACAGTGTTGCGCTGAGCCCACGAGATGAGCAAATTGGCAGGAAGTTTAAGCAAATATTAGTAGATTTGTGGCCTTTTGATTTATGTACATTTTAAATTGTGCAACTTGGATATTAACATGGCATTTGGGAACAAAAAAACAAAACAGTCTTGATACATAGGCAGACTGGTTATCAAGTTTAAAAAGAGGTAATTTTGAAAACCAGTCTGACAGTTAAGTGTTTATTGAGGTGGTCTTAAAATTTAAGTGGTTGCATAGTGAGGTTTTATTTTTTTGTGAGGATTGTCAGGCTTTGGATAATAGTCAGCCAATAGCTACCTTTATGATTTATTTTGAAATTATTTACTTGACAGGCAAATGAATCTTTGAGCAAATATGGCCGACCAAAGTCTACACCAAGCAAGGTCAAGGTGTTGCCAGGAGCAACTGCATCGACCAGCCGGGTACCAGTGGACCAGGAAGTTGTACTATTGAACCCAGAGGTGGATCAGAGAAGAGATTATGCTCACTATGTCTACCAAGAGAGGATTCAGAATATAGATGCCCGACACAAGAATGAAATGTTGAAACTTTATCTACCTTATGTTAATAGTTGTTAAAAATACATGTACTTCTATATATGTGAACCGTCAAACTTAATGACATCCACTTTAGAACTTTGCTCATATAATAAAGCTGTATTAACTTATTAATTATGTGATGTGACGACTTACTTTTATATCACCATATTTGACTTCTACGTATGCATTTTATTAGAATATTATATAAATCAGACAATAAAATCATTTTTTATCAAATTGACAACAGCTTTAAAAGCATTCTGATTCAGTAGTTAAAACAGAATAGTAAATTATAAGTGTGTATTATTGTACAGGAAACATAATTCTTTTGCCATAAAAATTTTGTATAGAACTTATTTTCATTCACCCCTGGTATTACCGGTAACTGTGGAAGTATACTATTTATTTTCAAATTTGACGAGACATGTTATGTAGTGGACATAATAGTAGTTCACTCTCAAAGTTGCATGAATAGTTCCCATTCAATTGTCACCAAACTTGGGTCAAAATGTTTGTGCGTCCAATATCTTGGCCAAATTTGATAATCTGCAAATTCGTCATTTCCCGTTTTCAGTGATGGTGCAGTTAAACCTGTGTTTGTGGCCACCTTCAAATAAAGGTCGTTAATTTAAAAACCATCATTGATTACTTAGAGCAAAATAACCTCCAAAGAAAGGACACCTGTCAATATAGGCCACATTCTGTCTTTCCCAAGGATGAACTTTGTTCACAGGTTTGACTTTACCCGATTTATCAAGATATGTTGAAATAGACCTTGTCCCCTCTAGTTGTATGGTATTGTTACAATCTTCAACAGATAATTTTGACAGACGTACAGTGTATTTTGTGAAAATGTGGTACTCTTGTTTGTATATGGAAAGTATGTAACTTTCTGTCAGTTGTTTTTAGTCTTTTTTTGCAATCAATTATTATCTGAATGAATGCTTAATATGATTTGATGTTCAAAAATTATATATTAACTTACATGCTAAGTGATGCGTTCACTGATTTACCTAGAGAGTATTTATAATAAAGTTTAACCACTATACTACATTTTGTACAATCACCTCCGATACCAAAACTATGTCTTAATATTGAGTGTGACTATTTATTTTAGGTTTAATCGGTTTTGGTCCACGGACACCCCATTTTTGGGCAAAAATGTAACCCCTTAAGTACCTAAACGTAAGTTGTCACCATTGAAAATGTGCAACATCACGGTTGATCAAAATCTAGGAGTGACAGTCTTGACTTTAAATCATGTAGATTCAAGCATAATTTTTCAGTATGTGGCTCATACTTATTGTGGCATTTTAAATGTAAAATTTGCTCGATCAGTTGTTTTGATTTAATTAATCTATGTTTTTAATGTACCGGTAACATACTTGATCTGTGATTCTTTTTATAATGTTTTAACACTAGTTAATGTAATCATTGTATTCATTTTCTGTTTTGTTATATTTATTCTTGCTCATGGTTTTGTTGTGTTGTGTTATAAGAGATTTTATTAAACTATTAAATAAAAATTATTTATTTTAGTTGAATCTTGATAATAAATGTTGATGAATGCTCAAGTTATCCTAAGGAAACCATTTTCTTTTAGAATTCACATCCTTTCACTCAAACTGACCCCAAAGATCAACAAAGTTCCCCCAGTGCTGTCTTTATCCCAAGTTTGATTTCAATATCTCATAATCCAAGTCTTTGAGTAGTTATCATTTTCCTATTTTTTGTAGTCATGGTGACCCTGACACCGGAATCCATCACTATCTCATGTTAGGTCTTCATAAAAAATTGCTACATACCATGTTTGCAAGCAATCTAGTCTATCAAAAGTTATTAGATGAAACCTGCTTAATGCATTAAACAATGGATGAAATTAGCTGATGTACAAAAATGGCCGACTTCAGCATAATGTGGATTTATAATTTGGTACCTATTAAAATACCTTAGTAGGGTATCTTTAGAACTGTATGAAAAATGTCATCTGTAGGAAAATGTGTGGAGACCAGAAATCAAGTGAAAAAGTGAAAAACAGCATCAAAATAGGTGACAATACTGATTTTTGTTCATAGTCCATCTAAATTGGTAGTTGTCAGAAAAAAGAATGTTCACTGCCTCAGTAAGATCTATCCACCAATGAAATTTCGCATTGTTACCTCTTATAGTTTCTGAGTTTATGAGCTACATGAAAGTTTTTGCACAGATGCTGATGACACAGTGCTCACAATAGCCGAGCAAGTGGTTGTCAGCCTAAGTAGTTGTCAGCATAAGTGGTTGTAAGCCTAAGTAGTTGTCAGCATAAGTAGTTGACAGCATAAGTAGTTGTCAGCATAAGTGGTTGTCAGCCTAAGTAGTTGTCAGCATAAGTGGTTGTAAGCCTAAGTAGTTGTCAGCATAAGTGGTTGTCAGCATAAGTAGTTGTCAGCATAAGTAGTTGACAGCATAAGTGGTTGTCAGCATAAGTAGTTGTAAGCATAAGTAGTTGACAGCATAAGTGGTTGACAGCATAAGTGGTTGTCAGCATAAGTAGTTGACAGCATAAGTGGTTGTAAGCATAAGTGGTTGTCAGCATAAGTAGTTGTCAGCATAAGTGGTTGTAAGCATAAGTAGTTGTCAGCATAAGTGGTTGTCAGCATAAGTAGTTGTCAGCATAAGTGGTTGTAAGCATAAGTAGTTGACAGCATAAGTTGTTGTCAGCATAAGTGGTTGTTAGCATAAGTAGTTGTAAGCATAAGTAGTTGTCAGTATAAGTAGTTGACAGCATAAGTGGTTGTAAGCATAAGTAGTTGTCAGCATAAGTGGTTGTTAGCATTAGTAGTTGTAAGCATAAGTAGTTGACAGCATAAGTGGTTGACAGCATAAGTGGTTGTAAGCATAAGTGGTTGTCAGCATAAGTGGTTGTCAGAATTGATGGTTGTTCAAATTGATATATTTCATAAACACAAGACAGATAAAGCAACAAACAAACCATCATAAAAACATGAAACTTTATCAACTTGTTCAAGTACAAATATACGACAGACAGACATGTATGAATGTTATCACAGATATGTAATAAATACATGTAAAATAGCAATATAGAACTATTTAAAGCACATTATGGACGGAACAGACAAGTAAATGAAACATGTTTTAATATTATTATATAGTTCAATGTCTGACTCATCAGCGATTTAAATAATATTTTGAAACAAAACATTTATAACAAAACAGTGCCATTATAGAAATATCGAAAAGTTTGTGAAAAACTTATTTTGAAAATATCAGACTCGGTCTAAAACTTTTCTTTATTGAAAAAAACAAAAACTTAAGTTCTTTTGTAAACAGTCTGCTTGCATTTATTCCACTGAAAACAATCCAATACTTCAATCATAAAAAACTATCCTGGAATGAGCTCTAAAACAATTTTTTTCCAAAAGGATAAGTCAAAAACGAAACTTAAATAAATTGCTTGATATAAATAAAGAAAAACAGCCAAACAATAAATAAACCAATATTCATGTATGTAAAAATAGAATGTATATTAGTGATATCACAAGTAAATTATATAAAATCATATCACTTTATAAAATAATGCTTATATTTTCACATTTTCTCCATTTATATCACAATTGTCCAGTGTACATTTTAGAACAACATTTTAACCTTCTCAACGGAGGTATCCCAACTATCCACCCAGCGTTGCTCAGCAACCAGCAATTTCTGCTTTTCATCTTCAATTTCCTGAAGAGCTTTCTCGAACTGAGCTTTATACTCCTAAAAATAAACAAAAGAAGAAAAATTAAGGTATTTTCAAAATAATTCACACTTCAGTCAAACTAGTTTATAGTGAGCTCACATGAAGGGAAATGAAGAATCAATAATGATAAAACATCACCAAACACGAAAAACATGAAAAATGATTAAATTAAATCATTTATTTCATTCCATCTAAAAGGAGAACCCACTTACTACTAGCAATTTTCACTTATCTCAAAAAGTACACAATTATTAAGAACACTCAAATATAATACTTAAGTATCATTTGAAAAACATAATCATCATTTTAACTACATCATTACCATAACAATTATACAATTATCATTATTTCTGGGAACTGAATGATAATTAAAGGGGCATACCCTACAACTGACAAACATTCTGTGAAAGTGTAAAAATGTGTTAGATGTATATGTAAAACAATATATAATGGCTAATTGCAAGGAGAACTTAGGTTTAGTTTAGGTACTAGCCGCAAACAACATAGCTATGAATAATAAATCACTTCCACCCAAAAATTGTACAACAAACAAAGAGTTTCCGATCTTTTATGGAAACTAATATTTTTTGTGATTTTACTTTTAATTGGATGAATTTTTGGCTGAAACTTTCTTTGTCGGCTTTTTTCTTTACAAGCTTCTAATCATTTTGCCTTGATTCTAGATGCAACAAGTTGTAGGGTATGCCCCTTTAAGCTTTCCATAGCCGTCACTTGCTGGGAGGGCATGAATTTTGTTGTGGACCAAAGTACTAGGTTTTTCTACATCGCATTCCATGTTGTAGTGCAAGTCTGTGTAAGTTCAGTTTCCATGAGTACTTTCAGTACTTTGATTACTCAGTTAGTATCAGAACTACTACTTAACAAGACCCGCTTCTGTGGTCGAGTGGTTAAGGTCACCGACTTCAAATCACTGTAGGTTCGAGCCCAGCTATTCATCACGTCTCTTTTTGTGAGAAAGTAGGCAGTTGCTTACGGAGGATGGGTGTCTTGTACTGGTTCTTCCCAGGAATGATGGTTAGGTAAATTGTCTGCCTCATATGACTCTGATCATTGAAAAGGGGCATAAAACTTGATCAAACAAACAAACAATCTAAACAAACCTCATAAGCTCTGTCTCTAGCAGTTATTGTAGCATTTTGTCCCAATGTTGTTTTGGCCGTTGTTACAGAAGCTGTCAGCTGTACTGCTGGCTTTGTTCCAGGAACTAACTCATTATTAGGTATACCTGTATAATAAAGGAGTAAATACTGGTTAAAAAATATTTAATGACATTCATAAACAGTTTTTCAGTAACAAATATTTTGCCAAGTCTGATCCATTTATACTGATCAGGTTTACACTGCAATACCCAATAATATCGTGCACGACGTGCAGTACCTAAAACATAACAATCTCTTCTGTAGAATTAATTTATACTTCTTCAAACATAGACAGATAAAAACTTCAGTCAAGCTGCACAAAAACATACAGGCAAATTGGCAGATTAAGTAGACTTTACGTTAACCCCCCAGCCCAAAGTCTGGGGCTTGTTAATTACTAATCAGGCTAGAAAACTTTCACAGAATTGTGTATAAGGGAGATTGTATTGTTTATTTTCATTAACCCACTTGTAATTTAGGCTAGTGCTTTAATATGTTAGTTCAAACAATGATAAAGGTCCAAAGGGAAGAACAATTATTAGTCAATTACATCAATAATGAGCACTAAAGAATGGTTGCTATTTACACAGTGACCTTTATTTACAGCTGCATGTTAACTCAGTTTTATCTAATTATAAATAAATCACCTGTCCATGTATTCCTTCCACGGGGTAAAGCATTTTTATCTTCATTGTCTTCTAAAGGTTCACCAGCATTCTTTCTTCTGATTAACTCTGTGGTTGGATACTTCTTGGAATCAACCCCTGCAGAAACAAGTTTTAAAGTTAACTAGAGGTCATCACAGACATGACAAATACCCCCACACGCTGCTTTGACACAGACATGTTCATGTTACCGCCCTATATTTGTCCTTTGACCTTCAAGTGTGACCTTGACTTTGGACGTACCAACCATGTTCTTGTGCACTATACACCATCTAATGTAGGTGAACATATAATCATGCCCAAAAAGACACATCACCACACATTAGAGGTATATCCTGATAGTAAACAATCAGCGCTTTAAATCAAAATATAGCCGGAGTGCCTTTCTAAGCCAAAATCATAAAATCAAGCCAATGGCAAACAGTTCATGCATTCACCCTGAACACCTGACAAATACCTCAGACAGGTTGGTAGAATGTAATTTTTCATTCAATGGTGGCAAGATTTATTTTGTTTGATGCTGATTTCTCCAAAGAAATAGATAAAAAATTAGGCTGGAAAAAGTCAGGTTTACATTTACTTCACCAAAATGGGGGTAAGTTGGTTGAATAATTATTTTTTTTAAATCACATAATTACGAAGATCGCATGTTTAGATGAAAGATGACAACTAGATCACACTTACGTCCTTTTTCAACATCATCCACTACCAGCATGTTATCAAACTGTAAAAGTTGGTTCTCAGACAGTCTAGCCAAAGATTCAAGGAAGTTTCTGGCATTTTCAGAAGCATTATCCTACAAGAAAAATATACATTGTACACACCTTATGTTTTGTTCTAAATAGAATAGGATTAATAATCAATTAGTGAAATCTGTAAATAATGCGAATTAGTACAAATCTGTATGGACTATTCTTAACATGACTCACTTCAATTTATACTTTTGATACAATAAACTTTTGTGTCTTTTATCAAGTGTTGCAACTGAACACAGCATCAAAACTCACGAGACACCTTGATTTTACCTTTTTATAACAATTACCATCAAAAGAAAGGATTTTCCAGACTTGGAAAAAAAATCATAAATCTTGAGTAAACAAGAGCTCCGCAAGCAATGCCAATGCTCGTCTGTTCACCATCTCAGTGAGATCTTTCCATCAATTAAGTTTCATGTTGCTATACTCTCATTGTTTTTGTGTTATGAGCTACATTAAAGTTTTTGCATAGACGCAGACACAGTGAATACAATAGCTAGACTTTCTTTGAAAACAGCCGAGCTATAAATGATTTCATCACCTACCTGTAGTTTCTTAGCATGACCTTCTACGGCTGTAATATACTCCTCATGTCTTTTGTTCTCTTTCTGACATAATGCTTCCAGTTTATCTGTCTGGTGAGGATGTCCGAGTGCAGGTCTCAATGAATGCTGGTGTTCTCCCTGAAGTCAAAATAACGTCAAATCTGTATTAGCAGCCACCCCCAAATAAAGGTCACTTGTGATGAAAGGCCATTCTTTGAAAAACTGTCATTGATTACTTAGAGCAAAATGACCTCCAAATAAAAGCCATCTGTCATTAAAGGCCACATTCTGGATGGCCTTTGTTCACAGGTTTGACTGTAGAGTAAAACCTTAATATAATGTCCACCTTTGGAACATTATAAGTGGTCTTAATATTGAGGTGGTCTTATTACCAAGGTGATATACAGAGGAGATATTGTAAACTGATCTAAAATAAGTGGTTGTTACAAAGAGGTGGTCTTAGCATTAAAGTAATTGTTAAGTGAAGTTCTATTTTATTCTTAAAACTACTTAGTTCATGTATGGTACCAGTAGAATGTTTCTAATAAGGATTTAGATAATAAGACTTGCTGGCTGGCTTATTTTTAAGGAATATCAAATAAAATTTATTTTATGTCCCTTTCCCCTAACCATCATTCCTGGGAAGAACCAGCACAAGACTCCCATTCTCCGTAAGCAACTGACTACTTTCTCACATAAAAGAGACATGGTCGGAAGCTGGGCTCAAACCCACAACCCTCCATCAGTGAGAGGTTACAGTGATTTGAAGTCAGTGACCTTAACCACTCAACTAGGAAATCACACATCCATAAAACAAGGCATTTCTGCCCAAAGACTTAAATACATAAAACATTACCTGTTTCTCTTTCAATGCTGCAAGAATTTGATTGAAATGAGCTTCAAAACTTCTTCTATCAGCCTTCGATGCTGATATTTTATCTTTAACAAGGTCAGACACAACAAGTTGAGGAATATGGGACACAGATTTCTCCAGCTGAGTCAACTGTTCACGTAATTCTGAAATGAACCAGTAAATAATAAAATTGGTTAATATTCTTTGTAGATATTGGTTATAATATTCAACAACTATACTATAGTGATCGTGTATAAAAAAACTTACAAAAGACCTACACCATACATTGTAGACATTGAATATGATATTCAAAATTGACACTGTCGGGTTTCAAAAACTTCTAAAAAATACTTCATACCATGTAGATATCGGTTATGATATTCATCAACTATACTATAGCGACTGTGTATAAAGCAATTGTGTAAACAAAACCTACACCATACCTTGTAGACATTGGACATGATAATCAAAGATTTTACAGTCAGGTTTAAAAAAATTAAAAACCTACACCATACCTTGTAGACATTGGACATGATAATCAAAGATTTTACAGTCAGGTTTAAAAAAATTAAAAACCTACACCATACCTTGTAGACATTGGTTATGATAATCAAAGATTTTACAGTCAGGTTTAAAAAATTAAAAACCTACACCATACCTTGTAGACATTGGTTACGATATTCATCAACTGTACTATAGCGACCGTGTATAAAGCAATTGTGTACACAAAACCCACACAACAATACCTTGTTGACATTGGACATGATAATCAAAGATTTTACAGTCAGGTTTAAAAAAATTAAAAACCTACACCATACCTTGTAGACATTGGTTATGATATTCATCAGCCTGTTGATAGTAAGACTGTAGTTTTTGTATGATAATGTCAGAACACTGTTCAAATGTCTCCTGTAAGGCTTGTGGTCTTGTCACAGTACGGTTTCCTTTCTGGCGATAGTATAACTGAAATTGTACGAACAGGGGATACATGTGATGCGCTTTTCAGACATGATGCTCAATTTTTATGACAATAGCTCTTTTCTTTAGTGTAATGTGGATAGTGATGTGCCTGCCCTGTTAACTCAGTGGTTAGAGCTTAGAGCGCTGGTCTACCGATCAAGAAGTTGTGAGTTCGAACCCCGGGCGAGGCTCACAATGTCCATGTCAAATTTGACTGTAGATATTACATCCTATGTTAAATTGTCCTCCACCTCTGAATTATGTGTGTTAGCTTTGCAGTAGCTTGCGGATAGAATGTGGTTACATGTAGTACTGGTAAAGGCCTAAATGAAGTCCAAGGAAGCTGGTTAGGATAACTGCCCGCTAAGATATAATTGAAATAATGTTGAAAATGGCACTAAATTCGATGAAATAAATAATAAATAAATAAGTGAAAGAATTATTCAAGTTGCTGGGATCGAATCACTATATAACCATGTTCTACTATAGTTTACTCTTATTATTGAATGTACCTCGGAGGCAGCCAGCAGGCCTTCTAAAGCTTCTTTGAGTGATTTTCGGATGATGCCTAAGAAATGTGACGTATTCTCTTCTTCCTCAGAATTATCTCCAAATATCACAGTCTTCTTTTCATACTTTGTAGGTTTGCTACTTCGACGCATCCTGGAAAACATTTAAAAAATCCTGTAATAGTTGAATCTGAATTGTAAGTTCAGCTCTTACCAAGTCCAGTTCAAGTCATCATGTATCAAGTAGTGAGAATCTGTCATGGAAGAAAAAGGCCTGTTTAGCTTAATATGGAGAGTATTAGGCCCATGGAAATGTGCTTTGTAAGTTGAAACCTGGGCATGGCACATGTATGTACTTTGAGTTGATTTAAATGAAGTCTTCGGTCCGGATCGGCAAATTTTCTTTTGCGCCCTGCTTCAGAAGATATTAAATCTAAGGCTAAGGGTTCATCGTAACTGGGAGATTCATGTGATGAAGTTGGCAGTTACTTGAGGAGAACAAGGTTAGAATTGGTACAGAATTCAGGAATATCAGTTTATAGGTACACACTAAACAGCCAACCATTACAAAACTAAAATGCTATTAAAATCAGACAAAATAGAAAATAAAAAAGTAAGAAAGATAGATGAAAGCTGATGGTTACATAAACCATGCTGTAAAACCTGTAAAGAAAACCTATCAGAAGGATGAACATACATGACCTTTATGGTTGATTGATTAAAAGGTTAAATTAAGGCTAGCAGTGGTTGTTGCACATACAGTAGCTTTAGCCAGTGACCACTGTCTCCTTTTTTTGTAAATTACCTTAGTAACATTTTATCTCTAAATAATAAACAACTTATAAGCATTATCAAAGGATTTGTTTCACAACAATAAATAATTTTTTTTTGTCTACAGTACTGGTACTAACCTATATAAGTACAATGTTTAATTTATAGTAATTATATTTCTTTAGAAAATTACAATACCTTGAATTTATCAGAACTTGTTCAATATAATAATGTTATATAGAGGCACGGCATAAAACATTCAAAGATAATTAACATACAAGGATTTTGTGTGCTGAAATCAGATGACAATCCTAATGCATACAATAGCTAGAGTGAAAAACAAAATGTCGGCCACCCAGTCAACTCTTCCATCAAAGCAAACCATAAAGTATCAAGCTTATGTAACCACAACATGTTCCAATTCACCCTGACCCTGAAGAATTTGAGGCAACTTTCATCCACATCACAAATCACACGTATATCACACAAGAATTCCAGTCAATTTTACCTAAATCTACAATCTTACCTTACAAATTCACTGAAAATACAATACCATATGGTATGTTTAAGCTAGAATATGAAATTCTCTGTAATTTACAAAATGACTACATTTACAAATGTAATCATAACAAGAAGTGTTTGTGAAACATGGATGCCCCCTAAAGGCCAACTGGATAGTAAGACCTTGAACTTTAACCTACTGACTTCAATAGGGGTCATCTACATGTTATGACCAATCTCCCAACCAAATCGGAGGACGTTAGGCCAAATCGTTCAGTAGTTATTTGTCAGACAAGGTTTTTGTGCTGAAGGTCACAGTGAGTGTGACCTTGCCCTTTAGCGTTCTGACCTCAAAATCATTAGAGGTCATTTACATGTGCTGACCAACCTCCTTACCAAATCTGAGGAGCTTAAGCTAAATAGTTCTCTAGGTATTGCCTGGAGAAGGTTTGGTTACAGGCGTACCAACAGACCGACTGACTGAAATGTGTAAAGCATTATAACCCCTTTTCTTAAAAAGGGGGCATAATAAGATCATTTTTATATTACTACCAAGTAAAATACTAAAGGACATGATTCATATATATTAGTGTGCATGTTTGGGTGTTCTTCATAAAAAAGACAACCAAATGAGCGTTAGTGACAGTAGATTTCGCATTATGAAGAACACCCAAATATACATTATGTCTTAGTGCTGCACATGCGCAGTGTGCACTAAGTCGCTCTTCAAAAGTTAGCACACCAGTTTTACATTCTATCAAAAAAAGGAAGCCAAAAAAAGCCTCGTCACTTATTGATAAGAGAGTGGGGCAAGCACTCAATGCAGTTTCAGAAAACCACAGCATTTCAGAAATACGTTCTTGTATACCTAATACTTTTTTGAAACAAGTCTTGGAAGCAAGAAAAGAACTGAATACCAAGGCATTTAAGTCATATCATATGTTAAATAAACAAAAACAAAAGTACATCTTCATAATTATGCTACATTTCATTTATAGAATTATAAAACTGGTAATTAAGTAGTGTATGATATTGTACCTGGTTTAAATACACTGACTTAATAAACTACAATACATAATGTTCACTTGTCTTATCAGTTAGTCAATTAATTTAAACTAAATTATCAAAATTCAAGGAACAAAATGCACATAATTATTAATCATGCCATTAGCAGAATTCTGATGTAAACAACTTATTAGATCTCAAAACATTTATTAAAACAGCCTGTTATATGTATTAAATTGGGGTGGGTGGGGTAATTATCTCACATCACAATCAAAATGCATTATGCAAGATAAAACATTGTTAGCAGTCAATCCAAACTCATTCACAGTGCAACTTACCAATCATTTCTTGATGATACAGATGGGCTAAAATCATAAAACTTGAATATATATTCTGCGTATACTTACTTTCCTACTAACACTGACTCCTTCATAATCACAAACCATAACATTTTTTTCCATGTAACATTAACTATGTAATTTTGGGCAAGTTTTCAAAGCATAAGTAACTTGTCCTTTAAACACTGAACAGATTTTGTTTTTTCCAACTCAGTTTATAGTTGTTTGTTTTTTATTTGTTATTGAGTATGTCATGCCCTGACTTATCCTAAATCCTGCCAAACATCAAAATGAAGTAATCAGCCAATATGACTAACAACACATCTTTGCTTTGAACATAGGCCAAAATCAAGCCAAACCAAAATGGTCAGCCAGTATGTCTTACAAGACACCTTTGCCTTAAACATCTCTAAACTCCTGCCAGACGTATTGTAGGTATACAATGGGAAATCAATCCACGACTAACTGGTCTTTAACCAAGAAGCCAAAACAGAAACAGTCTTCAACATGCGTAAAGTTGGTATTTGGCTCGCAATTATTGCTAGACTGACACTGAGTGAAATCATTTTGTAAACCTGAGTTGTAGATCAGCCATCTTACAATTATTAAGAATTGGTTGTCTCTGCTCTAAGATTGCAGAAAAACTAAGACCATCTCACGAATACAATAGTTTGAGTGACACTATGGTTATAACAGGAGTGGCCCAATGATTCTAATCATTTAAGTGACAAAAAAATTACAATATGCTAGACATGATAGTTTGAGTGAAAACACTGACATATCAAATTAAGTAACAGATTGATTTTTTACAATTTGAGTGACTTTTAAACAAAATCGTCAAAGTATCATAAGTGAAACAAATAGCCTAACAAATTGAGTGACATAAGTTTAAAAAATCGAGTGATGTATTACAAGACAAAATGAATATTTAACAATTTAAGTGAAAGAAACGTAAATAATAGGATTTGGTGACACAATACGATTGACAACAGTCAATTTTACTCATCATCACTTGAAGAAGCATCATTCTTGTCTTTACTGTTATGCTTATGTAGTTTGGAAGAACTTCCATTACGCGATACACTTCTCTTTAAGACTTTTGTTTTCTGTGGTAATGCCTGAGCTACTGTATCTAAGTCTGCTAGTATGTCTTCTATGGTCTCCGATGTATCAATACTAAATTTCCATACAAGTTCATACAAAATTCAGAAAATTTTGCATTATATCTTATTTCACTGATTTAGAGCACTTTTAAACTACAGTCCAACCTGTGAACAAAGGCCACCCTTGGGAAAGACAAAATATGACCTTTATTGACAGGTGGTCTTTATTTGGAGGTCATTTAGTTCTAAATAATCAATTACAGTTTTTAAAAGATTGGCCTTTATTTACAGGATGGCATTTAGTCAGAGGTGGCCGCTAACACAGGTTTGACTGTATACCCTATTTGTACAGTTGGGAAATATTTGAAGGTTGATTAAGTAAATGAAAAAAAATTGACCAAAGAAGTGACCTCTGTTCATGTATTAACAATTATTTCAAGTTCAACATATGCAAGTTAACATCTAGAAGAGTGGTATCACCATGGCAACTAAAACACTGAGAGATGTCTGTAAATAAAGTCAACAGCTGATAATAACTATGTGGAATTGATGATACGCAAGATTTTGAATGACAACCTGGTCTTGAAAACTCCAAATTCACAGATTTTTATACAAAATGTAAAAAGGAAGATTATATATATATAAGAATGGTATAGGATAACTAGTAATACAAATATATCAAGTCTCAGAGCTGTAACCTTGGCTACACATGAAATCCAGTTTGTTAGTACAGTACTCAATCTACCAACAATGTCTATGATATGATTGAACAGAAGGTTAATATTACCTCAGAAAGAAAAGTGAAAAATGAAATTTGAAAAGGGGCCAATTAAAATTAAGCTAGGAAGGGTTTCTTAAGAATGGATTCTCTTACCAGGCTAGGGGTTTAGGGCTGCATTGGCACCAAAAGGGTCAAGAGCAGGTCTCTGGTAGGGACCCACAAATGAGTATAAGATTTGAAAATATGTTTTATAATCATTTGAAAGTAATATAAGCTAAGGTAATGATAAAGTCATCTCTCTGAAACTGCTTTGGTTTAAATTAACTTGCGTCCCTGTGTGGGTACTGGTAAAAATGTGCCAGTCAACTGGATGGAAAAAGGTGCTGATCTAAAACCATAGAAGTCAATGTACCGGTACACCACTAACAAACAGAATTTTATGGACGGCTCTAGTATTCTAATCATAAGACACAAGAGTAGATTTTTATACTTACGCAGCAGACTGAGCCTTTCTACTCTCAGCAGCAGATGCCGGAGACTGTCCGTGTCGACTTTGTGTCAGCTTACCACGATCAGAAGATGTGATTGTCGACATTGATGATTTCATCTTCTCTCTCATTTCATGAGCTGAAACATTCAAAATACGTCATGAATTTCTGAGTGTGGTAGGGATGCTTGGTAGCCTAGTGGTAATGTGTCGGACTACTGAATGAAAGGTCATGGATTTGCCATCTTTTCAGTGTCCCCATCCAACTACCAAACCAAGTACTGTATCTAGATATTCACAGTAAAAAGGACTAGGTGTGTATTAGTGCTTTACATCACACATGATAAAGAACAAGAAAAAAATATTAGAAAAGAGTAGTGAGATACCAGTAAATGCCCGGTTTTTCTGCATCTTATCTCCCCTCTCTCTGGGGCCGCTCCAAAATGACCATAGCTGTCCGACGGGCCGTTTAAAAACAGATACATAAATCTGAGGGTAGTACTAGTAAATGTACTATTTGGAAAGTAAAGCAACATCTGGTAACAGTCACAGTCATGTAAATTATAAGATCTCACCAAACTCTCATTTTCGTTTCAGCAGATTTAACACTATTTTTCAGTTACTAGTAAATGTGAAGACCCGTTCACCTAACTGATTTTCCTGGACTGCATTCTAACCAGTACTAACTTCTGCTGACAACTTCACCATATATGAAGGAAAATCGACATTTTTGTCAAATTTTCATAGAAGGGTATTTATTCATCAAGCTCTCAAGAGTCGACAACACCAGTCCTACAGAAAGTTAAGCCAAAGTACATTCTAACAGTTTCACTGTGAAAAAGGATTTAACTAGTCCATTTAAAGACATCTGCTACAGTTCGCTACATTTTTCACATAGACATATAGGCAAATTGAATTCAAGGGCAGATAACTCAAAAGCGAGAATTTTTTTTTCTTAAAATGTTTCTGTTATCATATGCTACGATCATTCAAAGTTTAAAAAAGTTCTATTAAAAAATGTAACAAACTGTAGCAAAACGTCTTTAACTATTCTTCTGATGACATCCATGGAGGATAATCGTAAAAAGTAAACTTTAATGGGTTTCCCTGACAAAAAACATTTAACAATAAATCACACTTAACCAGTGTGGGGAATCCACGTTACCTAGTGACGTCACAATGTTATCGTACGGTTTGGACAAGAAAAGCAAAAAAGTAGAGGGCCTACAGTGACAAAAATCTGAACCGAATGTAGCCCTTTATGTAAGGAGTTGCAACAGTTATGTGGCTTTAGAAGAAAACGAAAAATAATGCGTGATGTTTTCCTAGTTTAATTGACAGAAAAACGTGATAGTAACGATAACATTGTGACGTCACTAGGTCACGTGGATTCCCCACACTGTTAACAGCATCAACAAGAACCGTTTAAATCAAATACAGAGCAAACTGGTCAAGAAGCGAAAAAGTTAAACATAAAAAGCATTATTGAACAATCAGCAAGCTCACTTAAACATTATAATACTGATACATAACTATAATAGTCACGATTTTGTGAACAAAAATAAAATATTAGTAAATTTTCAACAAGATGTGTTCTTTAAAACACAATGCCCACACGACACGTTTTATGTGTCGCATTGTCGCCCTTTCGCATTTTTGAGGCGAAAATGTGAAAACACAGGAGATGACAAAATCAAACTTTGTCACCCCCTTCGTGTTTTCGTATTTCGTATCGAAAAAGCAAAAATATGACATGGGGTAAATTAACCAACATAGCTGATCTGGTTTGAGTGACAAACTCTACCACAGTAATTCTCTAGAAACATTAACAAATTTAAAGTTAAGATTTTATCTAACAGCCATTAGAAAGTATAAACCATAAACAATAAGTTCTTCAAACAAAGTTTACAACGATTAATTGAACTGATATAATATTTTCCCTTTTTTTATTAATTGTGACCTTAATCTTAACCCTGAAAACCCCCTTATACAATCCCAAGCTAGGACTTCATGAAACATCACTAGATACCAAAGCTGGCAGTAAAAGGTCAATCTGAAGTTATAGTACAACCCCCCCCCCCCAGAGCGACCCTCTCTTGAGCAACAACCTCCCTTCAACAACAGCATGATTCTTTCCCAATGCACAATTAAACCCCTCTAGAGCAATAACCTCTCAATAAGAACATAATTTTGCTACTCCCAAAGGGTGTTGCTTTGGAGAGGTTGCACTGTATAATGGAAATCAACTGTATGTTGTTCCCACTTGCATGACTGAGGAATAGCCCCAATCTTATAAACAAGCTTTTTAAACTTTTTTTGAAAACATGGTTAAATAACTCTGTTACAATAAATCTAAGCAGAAAATAATACTGTGAGTTTGTGAGTATACAACACTAACTTTGTGAATATTCACCATCAAATTCAGCATCCATACCAAACCTCATCTTGGTTTTGTTGGACCTGGAATCAAGAACAAACAATGAAAACTAGAGTCTTCCATGACGCCAAAGTCCTGCTTCAATGAAACATATATAAAATCAAGGATATATACATGTACTTGATAACAGCCAAAGATTTCAAATTACTGCTGTAAAATAAAACCTGCTTCTAAGCTGAAAACATTTTTGCAACAGTATCAATACATTTGAAACTGTTATCTTGATGCCTGGACTGGCTAATTAGCTGAATAGGTAAGGTATTTCACAGTTTGGTCTATGGACCTTGGGTAAGAAAGTTTGAGCCTGGAGTGTGGCACATGTTCTCAGGGATGATTTAGTTCTAGATGTAGCTACTGACACCTTTCTTCCTCTACACCTGATGGCTCATGTGGAAAAGTAGACAGTAACTTGTGGAGAACAGGGTTAGTACTGGTGCAGAATCCAGGAAAACTGGTAAGATTGTTTTTATTTCTTTCTCTAAATTAATCAGACCTCACTAATCTTGATATCACTTCAATAAGAATAAATTTGCCAGTTTCCATTATTTGTTCAAAATTCTAAAAACATTTTAGTAAATTCTAAAAGTCTAAAAGATAAAATGATTTCTGGAGGTCTCTCTTTTGATGACATGTTAATCAGATGTACATGGACTTGCATAATTAACGAAGAATAAAAATGAGTTCTTACTTCATAATTCCCTTAATGACCCCTACAGAAGGGTCCTCTGAGGGTTGTTTTCCAGCCTTACTGATAGGGGTTGGTCCCACATCTTGAACAAATCCAACACGAACCCCTGTGAACAATATACAAACAAAATTATAAACAACATAGGAGCTGCTCTCCAATAAAACCTGCCTTAATGATATCAATGTAATGACATTGAAAATCATGACACCCACATCACAGTGGATTAAATGTTTTCCCATGATGTTTTACAAAGTTTGATAATTATTTCGTTCCATAAAAAACAGTAAGATAGGGTTATAGTAGGATATCTTAAAGGATATCAGTTGATATTTTCATGGAATAACACAAAAGTATAGTAAATGAAGTTTCCTAAATCATATGATATTCTTTTGATTTTTTTTTCTGATACCAAATTCTTATGTTGGTCTGTATGTAGATACTATATTGAATTCATTTTAAACTTTTATATTCACTTCAAAAGTGTACATTGAAATTTAATCTCAAGTCAGTGAAAATGGTCATGCGTCAAAATAACTGAAATAGACAAAAAATAAGAGCTAACATGTTATAGGTAAAGTAATATGATTCTAAGAACCTACCAACAGCGGGTGCACCTTGCATTGTACCAGAGGGTGGTCTAAGGGATGGATCTTTCAAACAGTGTAAATATTCACTTCTGGTTTGGAATGCTTCAAAGATTCCTTTCAGGGAGTCGTTCAGTTGTTGGGCATTGATTTGCTGTAAAATGTGAAAAAATGAAATAAATGTGAAAAAAAATGTGAAAAAACTACAGTTACATTTGATTAAATAGTCAATTTAGACTAAAGGCTTCTTACTCATTGATATAAGAGATCAAACAAAAGTCAGTTTTGCTTAAAGATCAGTCAATACAAAAACTACTATATATGCAGTCCAGTGAATAAAGGCCACTTAGTAAATATAAGTCAGGTTAAGCACACAACAATTATCGAAAATAGTTAATAATAAAACCTCTGAATAAAGGCTACCTGTGCATAAAGACCAGCTTATGCTAATCAGCCCTCCAGTTTAGACTGACAAATATGATTTGGACTCAGACTGGCAAACGCTTGTCTATAAACAATATCTTGTACAAGCAGACGCTTTAGTGACTAAAACTGTCTCAGACTGTTTATTGTATATTGAAATTGAGTCAAACCTGTGGACAAAGGCCACACTTGGGAAAGACATAATATGGCCTTTATTAACAGGTTGGCCTTTTTTGGAGGTGGCCATTAACACAGTTTTGACATTAATTCTCTATCTTGATCGGACTTTATTGGAATTTATCCCTGTTTAGAGAAATAGAATCTGCATCAGTGATCCACATAACAAGTTTGTGTCTATATGTTTAAATTAATTTATGGCTAACTTAAATGGACTGGACACCCAAATTTATGATTAATTCTTTGAATCAGAAAAACTCATTTATTTATTTATCTGTTGTTAAACGGCCCATTTGACAGCTATGGTCATGTCAGAGCTGTGCAAGAGAGAGGGTAGATAAGATACAGGAGAACCGGGCATCTACTGTGGAATCATTAATTTTTGTTGGGTTCAATTTCTTGGTTTTTACTAAAATGGCTATTTCATGGGGACATAAATTCGTGGATTTTGATTTTTTAAAAGAATTACCTTACCTCTGCATTTTAGTTCTTGGGGATTTGATTTCGTGGATGAGCCTAACAATGAAATCCACGAAATTAAATCCCCAACGAAAATTAATGATTCTACAGTATATCCCTACCCTTTTTTTGAACAGTTTTTTCCTGGTTCTTTATCATATGCCCCATGTAAAGCACCAATACACCTCATCCTTTTTCCAGTGATTTTCTGGACACAGTATTAGTAGAAATGACACTGAGAAATTTAAAAGGCGGAAGGAAAACTCCTTCATTTGATAGTAATCATTATGAAACATAAATTAACTTGAATATTTCAAGAATGTAAATACTATGTTTATTTACTACTATTTTGTGGACATCCCTAGTACGGTATAAATACATCCAAAGCATTATTCAGAAGAACTGTATAAGAATTATACTCATACCTAGCTGTTTTATACTTAAATACAAATATTTGTAAAATAGAAAAAACTCTTTTTATGAACAACATCAAACCTTAAAGTTAATTTTTTAAGAGTTTGCATTAGGGCAAAATGAAAGAAATATCTCAAATTTTATAACCTTTGACCCTGGAGTTAAGTCCCTTTGACAAGACAATTGTTGAAAAAAAAGGAAGTGAAGTGCTCACTATATAATTTAACATGAGATAAACAAACACAACAAACTGCTTCATAGCAATGAAGTCAAGCAGTTAAAACAAAAATTGCGCACTTGTATTAAGTATTGCTGATAAGTGATAATAAGACCTAGGTTTTGGAATGTACGCAAAGCAATTTTATTTTCATTCATTACAAAAAATGCATGGGAAGACCACTTGTAGATAACTATGTACTTGGTATAGCTATGTGTTCGCTTCCCATGGAAATGATTTAGTGAAAGTCATG
Source organism: Lutraria lutraria (assembly GCA_964023205.1). Classification (NCBI taxonomy): domain Eukaryota; kingdom Metazoa; phylum Mollusca; class Bivalvia; order Venerida; family Mactridae; genus Lutraria; species Lutraria lutraria. The sequence continues at coordinate 15,187,067 of OZ026840.1, forward strand.
AATTGAATTTTAAAGCTAAAATGTTTTCAAAACAGGACAAGTTCAAATCCATGAACAAAATTTGTTCATTTATCAAAAATCCTATAGCAAGTGCTTTTTATTTAAAACATACTTTCCATCAATTAATCTTGCACATACCGGTAATGACATTCTTGATGTAACATAGATTATTAGAAACCTATTTATCTTGTAACTAGCTACACAAGGGGCTTTGATATAATTTATTATAGGCACAATATTGTATTCAAGATGACCTAACAATCTTTAACTTTTTATATCAAAGACTTTCCAGAGTTTGCAATTTACGACTGTTTTCAACAATTTCAGTTACACTTAATATGGACAGAAAATTCTGCAAGATAAGATCTAGGATAGAAGAGGACAATAGACAAGTTTTATACAGTAACTGTTGCACTTCAGTTTTATATTCATTAAGATGTCAAATTTTCACTTTTATAAATTAAAATATACCAAAAACAAAGAGTGGCAAACTGTCTCAATATATACCCATCAAAACTTTCAGGTAAAGATTGTTTGGGTACTATTTGACTGAGAGAGTGGACAGGATCTATTTATATTTCTAATCAAATAACTTCATTGGTTTTCAACAAGTAGATTTTTCAAAGAATTTTTAGGTCAAAATTCCTTAAATACACTTTCAAAAACATGTAACTAATGTATGGCTTCATCTATCACTGCTTTGACAATATTTACCTCCTTATCAAGGTTGGGCCTCTCGCAAGCATCTACACGTCGCTCAATATCATTTAAATGCTGTGAAAGTTTCTGAGCTTCACTGTTGCTATTGGCAACCTCCGCTTTAATTTTTACTTGAGTGTTTGTCAGCCAGCGGGCAATCTTCTCCATAAAAATTAGGTCAAACATGTGACTCTTAAATCTGAAATGGAAGAAAATGGTCAAAGGACAATGGAAAAAGAAAGAATATGAGTTGGACTCATTATGAAGTTAAAATATAGAATGATACTGAAAACTGGTCTGAAAATAAGTATTTTTTAAATTGAGGTGGTCACTTAATGAGGTTCTACTATAAATTGTTTTGGATCAAACTAAAAGCCATTCATATTATTATTATTATTATTATAGATCATGACAATTTAGTTAACATAGAAAAAACAGCTGTGAGTTTGCAGCCTGCTTCTTATTACTATCAATACATTGAAACATCCCTACTAAACAGTGGCTCTTTCACATTATTGTGATCTGTTTAATATAAATACCTTCGCTACAGAGCCCTCGATCAAAACAAAGTCAAAACAGGTAAGCACATTTTATAAAAAATATCTATTTTTTAAAGAGCATGCTTGTTTTTCAAAAATTGAAAAATGCCATGCCAGGTAGAATATTTTTCTCGTCATTTTGCAGGCCATTTCGACAAGAAATATCCCAAAATGACGCTGCTAGAACTTTTACCATTTATCAACTCATGTGTTTTCTTTCACGGGAGGACACACCTTTTTATGTCTTCCGATACCTTTAATTAAGGTATCAGTGTCAAAGACTTACCTATCTTCAAATTCCATTGCAACTTTAGTAGCTTGTTCCAGTCTCTTGGATTCCATATCTTCCAAGTCGGACATAACGGCACCTTCAGATTTGTCGATATTTCCCGCCATTTTGTCAAGACGCTTCCTGTACTCATCAATCTCTTCTGGACAGAAATTACCTCCATCACTGAAAACTCTACAAACACAGAATGAGAACTTATGATTAATCTTAATCTGTTAAATATCCATCAAATGAAATTGTATGAAATGTTTGCCATAAGCCATGATTTTTACCATTTCTTATCACAGAAGATTTCGTCCATATCAACAATAAGCCGAACAATAAAATCTCAGAAATGTTTGGGTTGAAATGAAATAACAATGCAAACAATTTGTTATTGAAATATCACCAAATCAAAATCTCAATTCATATTATTGTCTTAAGAATCAGCCATACAAAAGCATGATAATCACTCAGCTTAAGAAAGCCAGCTGTCTACAGCATCTGACAATGAGTTTGTTCCCATACCTGAATGATTTGATAAATCTAGCATTAGATTCTCTCAACATTTGTAAAGTCTCGTCAAGGTGTTGTCGAAATTGTCTCAGTGATGCTCTAATGATGGACATAAACTTGTCTAGTTCAACATTTAACTGATTCTTCAGACTGTACAATCTGAAAAAGAAAATTACTGTAAAATATTTGCTGTACAATTATACGGAGGAACCGCTGTGTTTCAGGCCTTTAATTCAGATAACAACTTCGTCTGGATAAATTAGTCAGTCCTTGTTTTTTATACAAAAAAGTCCGGAAAAAGTTAACTTGCTTTGGCAAAAAGGAAAATTCCCTCCAACCTGGACCTCTTTGATCCAGAAATCCTCTTAATTTGGATAAATTAATCTGTTCCTATTTTCACCTAGTGTAAATGTTTCATATTTGTGTATAAAGTCAAACTTGTGTTAGTGGCTACCTCCTAATAAAGCTCTCCTGTGAATGAAGGTCATTCTTTTAAAAACAGTCATTGATTATTCAGAACAAAATGATCTCTGAATAAAGGCCATCTGTCAATAAAGACCACATTTTAACTTTCCCAAGGCTGGCCTTTGTTCACAGGTTTGACTTTTTTTTTATAAAAATATATAATAAACATTCCTAATCTCATACAATTTCAAGACATTTACATAAATGAAAATCAATGGTCTACTTACTTTGAAGCCTTTGTGGCATTTATAAACACGATCTCCAGGGCCTCAATTTCTTGTCGGAATTTGGCAGCTAGATCATTATGCTCGTTGGTCATATTGGTGAACCGATTACGGACCTCTGTGAGTGCCTGTTGAATACCTTTACAATGTCGAGTCACTCTCTCAGAATGCATCACTAACTCAGCTGAAAGTTTACAAATGATACTTTTATAGGAAGGTTTTAATTACATAATTTGAGGGTTCAGCGCAATAGTGTTGTAACTCGTACTGAAATAAGAGCAAGTTAAGACATTGTTGCGCTGAGCCCTCAATATTACTAAGAATTGACGCATGTATCATAAAACAAAGATTTTGAGGTAAAAGAATCAGGTTTTGTAAAGTGAAGGGCTAGACACCAATAAATTCATGTACTCTGTAATATTACATAAAAGGGGCAAACACCGCTACATTTATGTACCCTATAATAAAACATGAAGGGCTAGACACCAAAAACTTCATACTCTAATATCCAAAGTCTAGCCATTTAAGAACTATTTCAAAATATATGTATAAGTATTAATACTTACCAGCTCGGACATTATGTACATCATACTCTGCACGGCGAGCTCGAGGTTTATGGAGATGTAAACGTAAATCAAGTTCACTGTTCAATTCCTCACACTGTAAACATAAATATTTAAGTTCTTACGTGTTCAAATCAAGCATTTTTTTATGGAAAGTGAGTTTTTTAATTAAAATCTAATAAAATCACTAATTTTATCCCAGTTAAATTTGCTGTGATATTTGAATAGAGGATAATAATTATATTGTGCTTTTTCTATACCAGATTGATAACTAAGCACTATCATTATGAACCTTTTGTTGATATGAATCATTTTGACATCTGCCTCTAGGGTCCAGATTTGAAGGATTTCAGTTTTGTTTGGGTTTTATGCCCCCTTTTCAATAGAGGTGGACAGTTCACCTGATCATCGTTCCTGGGAAGAACCAGTACTAGACTCGCATCCTCCGTAAGCAACTTCTTACTTTCTCACATAAAGAGCCATGGTAGTTGGGAGCAGGGCTCTAACCCACGATCTTCTATCAGTGGGAGGTTACAGTGATTTGAAGCCAGCGACCTTAACCACTCGACCATGAATGCAGGTCTGAAGGGTTTCAGGATCAGAAAGGTATTTATTATATAGGCATAAATATAGCAAAATATTTTACAGAAGATATTGATTAAAAAGTCGAGAATTACTAATTTATCTGCACCAATGCATTTTTATGATAATATTAAATAGAGTTTCAGCTGTCTCTGTTATATAATATTGCAAGAATTATTAAATCTTTTTTGTGAATTTTTTCAAACATGTGTTACCTTGGCAACAACAACACTTGAGGCTCTTTCAGATGCTTGCTCAGACCAATCTTCCATATGATTCAAGAAGTTCATACGAATACTGAAAACATATTTAATTCAATGATAAGAAACAAGTATATAAATATTTATTATCAGCCAAAAAATATTCATTTTCTCACAAAAAGTGATATTCATCTTCTAGAAAAGGTATACACTTCAGCCAAAAAAGCCAGCAGAAGAAAATTCCAATTGATTAAATTTTTCAAACTGGAAGAACTTTTACTAGTGGTGGCTTCTTTTTTTTGTCAAGATATAATAATAATAAAGACTTTATTTATAGAGGCAACACAGTTAGGCATAAGCCCAATCTTCCCTGTGAGCCTCTCAGATCACGCATTCTCAAAATCTGTACTCACATTCCATGTACCCCAGAGTATAATCAGTGGTGTTAATAGAGCCAAAGTAAGTCCTGAAAATCTTATGCGACCGACCATTTTTGCCTAATAAGAGACCTTCAAACACATTGTTTCCATATCTAACTCAGTTTGTATTTAAGAAAATCCTTCAGAGCAGATTAAATTGACCATAACTTTACCATTACTCGAAATATTTAGATGAAATAACTTTTATTTTGCACATACATCATAGCTCTTTCAGGACAGATAAATCCGTAATTCCAGATATATCCGGAATATTGCCAACCCTATTATAGTGTTCAGAAAATATTGACTAACTGATACTGTGTTAAATAAATCTCATTATGTCATCTCCATCAAACAAGTACTTACATTTTCTTGATTTCTATCAGAAGAGAGTCGGATATATCAATGGTGCGAATATAGTCCGGTCTTTGGTCCGGATCAGCTGACAAGTTGGAAACTTCGGTCATGAAGGCACCGGCTCCAGAGTCCTCCTGTTTACTCGGTTCCCTAGGGGACGGTTTATCAGGCATGATACCATGTTCCCCGGCAACAGTAAGAACATAGAAAGCTGTCCCCTTGTTGGTCTGTAAGACTTCATTGATAGCAGATGGTAGGTCCTTCGCCTGAAATTGTACAAGGCATGTAATATGTAGAAAAAGTTGCAAATATTAGTCGACCCAAAATTTTTTTGTTTTGAAAAAACTCTATTTTGCTCTCATAAACAACAAAAGCAGATGTTTACCATCAGTCAAATGAACGACTGGGTCACATAACCACAAAGCAACATTTTTTTAGCCTTTTCACTGCCAGGTACATATTGTCTACATTGTGCACTGTATTGCCAAGGAATGCCTAAGAAATGCAAACTTGTTTATCCAATTTGGAAACAGGTTTATCTGTCACATAGACAAATATGCGCAGATAATTATGTGAAGACCTGGCAAATATGCAGATTTGTTCAGACAGACATACCCGTCACTTGGCAAATATGCAGAGATTTGTGAACTTCAAGATGGGTGTGCCCGTCATGTTGGCAAATATATTGAGATTTTTGCAGACCGGTATACTATATAATGCCTGTCTCATTGGTAGAGAAAGGTTTAAGGATGGCCGTACATTGAATCTTTTAAAAAACTGTTATCTCAGTTTAGATGAAACAAGCCCTTTATATTTGTTTGTTTGTTTGTTTCATCGGGTTTTACGCCCATTTCAAAAGTCAGTCATACGAGGTGGGCAGTTCACCTAACCATCGTTCCTGGGAAGAACCAGTACTAGACTCCCATCCTCTGTAAGCAACTGCCTACGTTCTCACATACAGAGACATGGTCAGTAGCTGGGCTCAAAACCACAACCCTCTTTCAGTGAGAGGTTACAGTGATTTGAAGTCAGCAACCTTAACCACTTGACCACATAGGCGGGTCAACAAGCCCTTGAACACCATATGTTGTTTAGCCTTCTAGTAGAATTGTAACACTGTTAACTGTTTAATTACATCAAAACACACAAATACAGAAATAGTTTACATTTGTCTTTTCTGTGTACATTTGTACATAAGTTTGTTCGCATAGGGTGTGACAATGTTTCCTAACACTGTTTTAGTTATATACAGCTGACATTTAACCTAACCAGAGTTCCTAAGTTAACTACATGTTACGACATGCTCCCTTCATTTGGTAAGCAACTTCCTCCTTTCAAGATTGACATGCAAATAGGTGGGTGACAAAATTAATAACTTCTGTTGTAGTATGTGATGGATAAACTCAGTATATAACGACCAAAATTAAGTACAAAGTAATTAATTAACCTCTCCAGTGCAGCCCTCTCTTGGGCAACAATCTCCCTTCATCAACAGCATGATTTTTCCCACAGCACAATTTAACTATTAACCTCGCTAGAGCAACAGCCTCTGAACAACAACATAATTTTGCAACTACCAAAGGGTGTTGTTTTGGAGAGGATGCACTGAATAGAGAAAGTAACGAATACCCTAAGTTCATGTGTGTCATATAAAGGTGGATTTGATAAAGCTAAATGAGGTCTTACTGTTCATTAAACACAGTAATATAATATGGGTGGGGTATCTTAGAACAAATATTGACAAGCCTTTTAATGCAATTTTTGGGTCCAGTATACTCCCCCGTTCCCCAAGTAATAAAAGTATATATTTTCTCCACTGAGCGAAAAATATCCCCATAATTTGGAAAATATTAGTGTTTCATGATGCAAATGTCCCCCATCAAAGGGAACCGATACCAGTTTCCAAAATGATAAAAAGGGCTGAAATTATTTGATTGAATATGGCAGAATATAATAAAATTTTATTTTGATTAATACCATAAGAGCACTCTTGTAAATATGTAGGTGTAAGAGTCTTTAAACTTAATAGATTTCACTTCCTCTTAAACTGATAACATTTAAAGATATCTATATGCCTTATGTCTGTATCCATTCACTTTGTATGAAGAGTGTATTGTAAATACTGAACTTAAAATCAATACCATCCCACCCTAACTACCTTCCTTATTTTCAGGTTAGCAGATTAGTCAATACAATCACACAGTCCTGCCAATGCTACAAATATTTTATTCATTGTTTTATGGACATACAGGGAAGAGAAAGGCTATTATGCACAGCTGCCCATTAAAAAGCCATGGTTGCAAAGTTGGCTATTAATCCATGGTTGCAAAGTTGGCCATTACTTCATGGTGGCAAATTTGTCATTACTCCATGGTGGCAAATTTGTCATTACTCCATGGTGGCAAAGTTGGCCATTACTCCATGGTTGCAAATTTGTCATTACTTCATGGTTGCAAAGTTGGCCATTACTTCATGGTTGCAAAGTTGGCCATTACTTCATGGTGGCAATTTGTCATTACTCCATGGTTGCAAAGTTGGCCATTACTCCATGGTTGCAAATTTGTCATTACTTCATGGTTGCAAAGTTGGCCATTACTTCATGGTTGCAAATTTGTCATTACTTCATGGTGGCAAATTTGTCATTACTCCATGGTGGCAAAGTTGGCCATTACTCCATGGTGGCAAAGTTGGCCATTACTTCATGGTGGCAAATTTGCCATTACTCCATGGTGGCAAAGTTGGCCATTACTCCATGGTTGCAAATTTGTCATTACTCCATGGTGGCAAAGTTGGCCATTACTCCATGGTGGCAAAGTTGGTCATTACTTCATGGTGGCAAAGTTGGCCATTACTTCATGGTGGCAAAGTTGGCCATTACTCCATGGTGGCAAATTTGTCATTACTCCATGGTGGCAAAGTTGGCCATTACTTCATGGTGGCAAAGTTGGCCATTACTTCATGGTGGCAAATTTGTCATTACTCCATGGTTGCAAAGTTGGCCATTACTCCATGGTGGCAAATTTGTCATTACTCCATGGTTGCAAAGTTGGTCATTACTCCATGGTTGCAAAGTTGGCCATTACTTCATGGTGGCAATTTGTCATTACTCCATGGTTGCAAAGTTGGCCATTACTCCATGGTTGCAAATTTGTCATTACTCCATGGTTGCAAAGTTGGCCATTACTTCATGGTGGCAATTTGTCATTACTCCATGGTTGCAAAGTTGGCCATTACTCCATGGTTGCAAAGTTGGCCATTACTCCATGGTGGCAAATTTGTCATTACTCCATGGTTGCAAAGTTGGTCATTACTCCATGGTGGCAAAGTTGGTCATTACTCCATGGTTGCAAAGTTGGTCATTACTCCATGGTTGCAAAGTTGGTCATTACTCCATGGTTGCAAAGTTGGTCATTACTCCATGGTTGCAAAGTTGGTCATTACTCCATGGTTGCAAAGTTGGTCATTACTCCATGGTTGCAAAGTTGGTCATTACTCCATGGTTGCAAAGTTGGCTATTAATCCATGGTTGCAAAGTTGGCCATTACTCCATGGTGGCAAATTTGTCATTACTCCATGGTTGCAAAGTTGGTCATTACTCCAAAGTTGCACAGTTAGCCAACACCCTATAGTTTGGTTTGCCTTTCAGGGCATTGCTTTAAGTTGGCTCCTGTTCACATATCAGCCTAATTCAAACATGCCTTTCATATGGCTGAATAATGATAAGACTATAAGTGATACAAATGTATCTATCTTTAAAATCTCTGGGAACACGAGCTTGATTGCAATAAAGTATTTTTTATGAAAAAGGTATGTAACATACTTAAATCATCCATTCAAATTTTTACCTGTTATTATGTCAACTGTTACCAGTGATTAACTTTATTCTGAAAGGTATCAAATGCTCCACTGGTTTTCAAGTCAAATCTTAGGATAAATTTTAACTCAGGGGTGACCATTAATTTTATGTATTAAAGCATAAGGCCAATAAAACTAAAGTATTGGTTCTGTGTTGTTTCAATACATTAGTGAAGATTTCCATATTGGTAAGAACTATTTAAAACATTTGAAATATAACAACTACATTCTTTTGCTAATAAATGTATATTAGCTGACATGAAAGTCAATGTATTATAGATCAATAATAATTAAGATAGCACTTTTTAAAGCAAAATATCCTGCTATTTCAGCCACTGATCTTTCACAACTAGCAATAAATTACAATGTCCATCAATTAAATATGGCTACTTAAAAGAAGGTTTATTTAACAGACAGTTTGGAATCATTTCATGGATGTATCATAGCTATCCTCAAACATACGTCCCTGTGAGGGGTTTGGCATTAAAGGAAGATATATAGCTAAGGTAGCACAGTTTAAACATAAACAAGAGCGCCGCAAGTGGTGCCAGCGCTCATCTGTTCACCACTTCAGTGAGTCCATCCAACTATGAACTTTTATGTTGCTACCTCTTATAGTTTCTGAGTAATGAGCTACATTTTGCACAATACAAATGCAGACACAGATGCCACAGTGAACACAATAGCTTGACATTTTCTTCGAAAAACAAGACAAGCTAAAAATCATACCAATGGTACATATTACAGTTATTTATCTTTAAACATTTAGCTATCAATTTTATTATAAACTAATTACAGGTATGTATTAATTTTATTCTAAAATTTATAACATGTTCCACTAGTTAAACATTCATAGCATTAAACATTTTTACTTTACATAACAGTTTTCAAGCTTTTTAAATTTTATCACAGGTATCTAAGCGAATTAAGAAAGATCTACAAATAGACGGCTATTTTCTTCTACCCATAAACCAGATAAGTAACAAATCTTGGCCTTATATTATAGTGTGTACTGAAAGGTTTTCTTTATATGGTTGTCTGAATATCTTAACAACGCACGCATGGCTGAGCTTTGAAAACCTGTTTGCTTTGATTGTAAAACCCTCCGATGATTGTACCAATATTTTACAGTGAACAGGTTCGGTTTAGTTCATAGACATTAAAATCGTGACCAATTGTGGAGTTTAAATAGTACTTGAAGGTACAACATACAGTGTGGACAATATTGGATTTATTTTTAAGAATATTGATCCTAGTATAAATGATATTACATAAGCATAAGGTGTTCTTTTACTTCAACGAATTTACAGAAAACGTGGATATGTAACATGAAACTTTCAACTAAAAAAACATGAACTAAATTTTGATCTTCATATAATGAAAGGTAATAGTATGTCATTATATATCATTGATTTTGTTGGAATGATTTTTGAATTATTAATTGGTTAATGGCTTTGTGGAACATCTTTCCTAATGGTTCAATACCAGCGTATAACCTGGAGTTTCGTAAAAAGGTAAAGATTCCTATTAGACAGTTATGTTGAGTTGATTCAAATATGGTAAGATTTCAAAATCTTATACATATAATGTAAACTTGGTTGACAGGAATGTATTTGTTATTCTAAGAGACTGTATCTGTATAATTTGATAACAAAACAACTTGTAAAATGTCATTCATATATTAACACTGAACTAAACAGTATAAACTAAAATGCCTGAGGATTTTTAGATTGAATTTTTGATAACACAATTATAATCACTATACTTAAGTGTTTGAAAAATCATAAAGAAAATGTCTTCACACACCGACATTGCTGTAAAGTTATTTTAAACATACAGAATACTTTCAAGTGCAATGCTGTTGGGTAAACTTAATTTAGCCGCGGGACTAAGTTTGACCACAATACTGGTGTCTAAACCTCTGTTAGGATCAGAGATGTTTCCAATGTCATCCTGTGAATGCTATATGATGAGCCAGTGTCAGGTTCCTATGGTTAGTTAATCAACACGACAATTTAAGTAGCCCCTAATCCCCTTATCTAGGCCCTATTATGGCCCCTGCTTTCATTGCTCTATATACAATTTTGTCCATGTATAATGTAACCTTAACACCATTTAATACCATATTATCAAATACTTGATTACCATTGTGTCAAATTGAACATTTTAATACAATATTAAGCTGTCATGAAACTAGTGTATAGATATTAGGTGGATTAAAAACGACTGAATAAACCACAACATGGAATATATACTGGTTCTATACATACAAAAAATGAACTCTCACTGAACCAGAACTCACTGAAAACTTAGTTTTAAGGGGTAAGAAACTATATTATTGAACTGCCTTCATATTAAGGTGACACCAGATCAGTAAATCGATACAGTTAACATGTATATTGATTCAGTATTCCCGGCAGGCTTTAACGTTTTTATGGCAACGATTAAGTGAGAATGGGTAGCCACTAATGTATACGTAGCAAACATCGGGTATCATAGATCATTGTACCAGATAAATCTACTATGCATCTATAAACACATAAATACACATTTTATTCACCTAACTAAACATACAAATAATTACATTGCCTAGTTACAGTATGAATAAAAAGTAAACAGTTGTCCTAGATGTCAATGATTTCTTATTGAATAATAAGTAAATATTTGAACATTCGCTCATTTGTACTTCAATAAATATCATAATCGTTAAGTTATTTGAAAAAAATCTTAATCCTATTTTATGTTAAAAAGTATAAAACATGTAGATCTATACAAATCAACATAACTTTGGATATGAACAAATACAGCATATTTGTTATTTTCCAAAAAAACACTATTTTTTTTTGAGTGACATTTATATTGGTCATAACAAATCAACAATCTGACAAGAATGTATTGTTTACGATATGGATGTATTACAGGTTAATAACAAGTTATTACAGAGCTAGCATATATCAACCAATCCAACCCAGGGTCACACATACCAATTAATTACTTACATACAAAATCATTATCAGATAGATATGTTTTTATTACTACTAAATGTCATAACAACACCATACTTTGGTCACTGAAAACAACAATCTGTATGACCAGGGCCTGGATGAGATAATACGACCATATTAGGGACAGAAATCTGCTCTTTGTTGTTTATTTTAAGGAGGTGCCAAGTTTGACTTGAACTAAATTCAAAGAGGAAATACTAAAAATATTGATCGGAATTGAATGGCTGTTATAATGAGGCGGTTGTAATGATAGAGCAGGTCATTATGTAATCTTTCACTATATTAAAAGTTCACTTATTTGCCAGAATGCCTAACAATATACATATGGACATGTAAAACTGCGGAAATTTTACAATAAGCATGGAACAGAATACTACACTGAATATTTCCCAATACATGCTCTTTCCCTTAATAAAAAAACACTCACCCCCACCTTTTTCGAGATAAAAATGAAGAAAAACATATTATTAATTTAAAATGAGCTATTTTACATTAATGCTCTCCCTTAAAAACACTCTTCTCAACATATTTTTTTTTGGAGAAAAATGAAAAAGATATAAAATCTTTCTCTATTTCACCACCAGCTCAATGCTAAATACTTAGAAATCTGAATATTTAACTTGATTTTGATCTAGGAAGAAAATAATCTGTAGGCACTCTTGTCATATAATTCTTTACAGCAAATTACTGAGTCAAATAACAAGTTTTATAAACTGCATGTGCACACAGTATGGGTTATTTCAAAATTGTAAAGACTGTCTAGAAAAGAACATACCGGTAATTATTTTATTTACTTGATATAAATAAAAGATTATGAATTTCAATAGGGGATTCTAAATCAAGTTTTTCTATAAAACAACTTGCTTAATATGTAGAAAATATCTTAATTTATTAAAATGCTGTAAACTACAAACCAAAAATTAGAATTTAGCTATACTTGATTTTATTTTTTATAATACTTGTGTATAAACAAAATGAACATTCAAGAAACCTTAACAATCTCTAGTTGAGTCATTCTTACAAAAAAGGGGATAAAATTTCAGCTGATTCAAAATCCCTGTATAAAATACGGTTCACAAAGTTAAAATCATCACGACAATGTAACACAATATTAGCAAATGTTTCAATCTTTTTTCAATGGGGTTTAACTTTGTACCAACAGCCAGGGTCATAATAGGCGACTCTTCAAGCTTTAATGCTGCGGGCGGGGATTGCAGAAAAACCCCTGAGTAGAACCTTCGACCTTCCGTTAGCTAGCTGGACAACTTCCTTACATGTGAAATTTAGTCCTAGGTGGAATTTTTTTTTACCATAAAATTATATATATTATAGATTACTCTATAATAATTATATATATGGTGAAAAAAAAGATTTTTAAAACAATTTTTTTTTAAACTTTATTTTGCTGTTATCACACGCCGGTAGCCTGTGGTGATAACTACATGTAGAACATAGCCACTCGATTTTTAAGCCTCCCCCCCCCCCCAAAAAAACTATGCTTCAAATATAGGTTTAAGTTCCCAGCAGATGTGAGACCATTTTGTGTATTTTGAAACTGCATAATTATAAACATTTGAAAATCACCAGAGCAGGACGCTCGTATAAATTTCATCATTGAATTAAACGTGTAACAAGTTTATTACAAAATACCACATCATGAGTTTATATTGAATATAAAAACCATCTTTCAACATGAAAGCTTTAACACACTCTAGACATTTGCGTGCCATACACATCTGGGTTTCATAACTTTATACCCCTTTTAAGAGCTTAGCACATGACTGAATTAGATGAAATTTGAGGTTTATTTAAGATTTAAATTTTTACTGACTCAATATTGGGCTTCAAATATTCTTTGAATTCGGAGGGATGACATTATTCTGTAAAATAACATTTTGTAGGCCAACTGGAGAGAGGAGAAAGTTTGACAATATATTACACAACATGATACCCTCTACCCTGCTTTCTGCCATTCAAATTTTGTTTGTCAATTTTTGTGGATCTTTTTTGAACCTCACTCACAAATGAAACTATGAATAACACTAAGTGCTGTAAAACCTTGGTTTAGAGCCATCAGATCTGTGAACAAGGACCATTCTAAAATAAGAACATTCAATGATTCCTGGACCCTATCTTGTCTTCCTCAACTGGACCTTCTTAACAAGTTTAACTGTTTAACATGCACTTAAACACTTCATTTATTTCTGTATTTGAAATCGTGGTGCTACATTCATTTAAGTCAACAATGAAGTTATATGAAAATCTTTACTCAAGGTGTGTCATAATATAGTGTTTTAGACAGCAACCAGTTCATATAACATACAAAGGGTTCGTTATGTTATACCAAGTTTACAAAATTCTTTCTTTTTTGTGAATAAGTAAAAGGTATGTGAAATTTACATTAATTATAAATGAAATATGTGACAAACTATTAATCATAAAATATATATCAACACTTGTACTCTCCAGTTATTTATCAGTAAATCAGTCTTATTAACATAATTATTAACTTTACATGTATAGCTTGAGAAAAGGGTGTAACCAATATACAGTCACTGTTGAATTCAAACAGTAAGATTTGACAGATCATCTGAAACATTAAACAACAAAAATTATTAACTGTATATTGAATTTTACAATTAAACAATAACTTTCCCCACCCATCCAATACTTCTACTTAAGTACCAGTAAATTGCTTTAATATTCAGTTGTGGTGTTGCTTTGTAGAAAAAAAATAATGATGAATTAAATTAACACATTGTTTATTGTCTTACTGTTGTAATAAGTAAGGGCATACTCCCACTAAATGTTGTGTTTATCATATATAACAAACAGGGTTATTTATAATTTACTTATCTTATTTAGCATAATTATAAAATTCAGCTCTTCAAAAAAGGAAACACTTCTAGTATTGTACTATTCTAATATAGGATAAAATTGAGATAAATTACCAGAAAATCAATGTAAAATATTTTACCAAGATTTCATAATTATATAGTTTGAGAGACAAAATTTTAAAATAATATAAATAGGTAATCAAGTCATTTTTAATCAGTTTGAAATTTGAATTGACCAATGAGCGAAAATCTGAAATTACAACCACCGCCTGTGAGTTTAGGCGACACCTGAGTCTTAATTGGTTTAATTGGAAAATAAATCTTGCCATTTTTTAGCCTTTGTTTATAGCTTTGAACATACTGGAAGTTATATTTTGTCTGTGAATTTGGTGGTGCATTGTAATCCAATTACAATCCAGTTAGATTAATAAATTTATGATATTTAGCAAACCTGAAAGCATGCTACTGTATTACATGTAATATCTCATACATAATTGGTTAGCAACAATCTACTGCTTCAACTCATTATTGTAATCATTTAAAACTATCTTAATTATTCAAAAGTTAGTTCATTTCATTTCAGTTGCCATTAAATTATGAAAATGATCTAACAGATAATTTGTTTTATTTCTGAATAGCATTAAAATATATATAAATTATTTGAAATTTTAATTTTATCTATTTTAGGATTCAGCGACTGATTTTTTTACCACCTATAACCGTTAACAATGGCGGCCGGACGACCCACCACACAAGAAAGTGTTACCATTAATTTGGAACACGACATTGACGAGCAATATCAGTATCAACCAGGGGAGATAATCAGAGGCAAAATAGGTATTTTTAATCTTGTATAAGGGAGATAATCATAATATAGATAATTATTTGCAAAAAAGGGAGATAATCCATGAAATATGGATAATTTTGATATTATTAAATAGGAGACAACTCCAACATCAAAGGTTATAGGTTATACTTGATTTAAAGGATGACAACTCTTGGTTAAATACCAAGTAAAATATTTACTGTTAGATGGAGTGGGCCATTTTCTCATCGTGGCTTAATTCAAGGGTTTATATTTAGAATGGACTGTACAATTTATTCATTTAATTTTCAGCGATTCACTTGCACCGAAACACTCTGATAAACACAGTGTTTATCACAATAACTGGAGAAGGCTTATGTTCCTGGGAGGATGAAGACATTGGTGCATTTCAATCAAAGGAAAACTACATCAATGCTACAAAAGTGAGTAAAAATCTTTTTTTGCCAAATAAACTAAGAACAAATGAATCCACTACAGTAACTATGGCCTCATAATATACTGGAGTTTGTTTGTTTTATAAAAAATGTTTAATTTAATCCTTATTTTCTTAAGCTTGAAAATTTTAAGTGTACACAGACCAGTGCAAGCTGATTCATATTAAAATACTGTTCTCAGAAACATGTGCTTCTTAAAATTGACAAAAACAAAAATAAATTTAAAATCAATGAATACCCGGTAACTGTAGAACATGGTTATAGTGAATTCATGGGGTCACATTGAAGTACTTCATTAAATACATAATTATATCAATAATAAAATAATAAAAGTAAAGCATTTGTTTGGAATAACCAATACATTGTTGTATCCAATTGATTCTTCATTACACCCAAGTTAAACCATGTTTAACTGTACCTTTTTTTCAGAAAACTAATTTTTTTCTCAATATTGTAAGTACTATTACTTTGACAAGCCTATGAAGATTTGATTTATGCTATAATATGGTTTAAATGTATTTCAGGTAATCTATGATGCGGATGGTTTAGCTCGATATTTAGACAAAGGTTTTCATGATTTCCCCTTTGAGTACCAACTTCCCGAAAATATTCCATCATCATTTATTGGAAAATTTGGTAGCGTAACGTACATTCTAAAAGCAACGGTACAAAAAGAACGGCCCGGTGACATAACCATAGCAACAGAACCATTCTTAGTAATGAGGAAATATAAACTTCCTGAAGAAGTCTGCGAGCCTCAGGATTTACAGATAGCAAAAACATTCTTTGCAATGTGTTCTTGGGGAAAAATTAAAGCCAATATAAAGTTGAATAAGACTGGGTTTGTTCCGGGGGAAGATATGTCGTTACAGGCCGAAGTTCAGAATCGGAGTCCACTCCGCATCACCGCGATCCAGGCTTGTGTTATGATGAACAGTAATTATCACGCTCAAAAAAACATTGTATCATATAAACAGATAGTAAATAAACGTAGAGACGATAATGAACTAATGGACGGGGATGGGCGAAGATGGCAAAATGTACGGTTACCGATTCCGGCTTATATACCAGAATCCTTTCTCCAGTGTTGTGACATAATTGATCTATCGTACATATTTCAATTTCGCATCGAGTTATCAGGGGGCAAAGAATTGAAAGTTGAAGTGCCAATCATAATTGGGGCTAATCCTAAAGGACTTGAAGTCCCCGCAGAAAAGGACAACGATGTGAACATTCATTGGA
The DNA here is from genome assembly GCA_964023205.1 of Lutraria lutraria. NCBI lineage: Eukaryota > Metazoa > Mollusca > Bivalvia > Venerida > Mactridae > Lutraria > Lutraria lutraria. The sequence goes on from OZ026840.1 coordinate 15,204,098, forward strand.
CAATGGGTCCGCGTGACCTTGCCCGACAAAAAAAGGAAGAACAACAAAACGCGGGAAACCGGTGGACGAATCAAATTCAATCTCCAGAATTTCGTGACAACAACACACAGGTAATGAATCCTTTATACAGACATGAAAGTGAAAGAAAAAGCAATGGAGAAACGCCGAATCATGATTGGCCGGAACCGGATGAACCAGATGAAATAGTACCAGACTATCCCGGTAGTCATGACAACACCAGACTATAGATACAATAAAACAAGTTCAGTAAACTTTTTAGTATGTACTCATCTGGATAATTATAGACTTTTGTTAAAACTGAATCTTTCTATTACATAAGTTGTAACATTCAACCGACATTATTAAAATAAAAAAGAGTAGATAATTATTGAACTGTTGCCTCTTATAGAAGTCTGAGATCTTTTAGTCTCGATAATTATGAGGACAAACAAATAAGTGTTTATTGACTGATTGGATTCAGCATATTAAGCCAGAAAAGCTTCAAGATTTGAGAAGTACATGTATTGTTTACCAATCAAAGAAGTGGGTAAAATAATATCTTAAAAGGATAACAGACTTTTTAATAACCATGAAAAAGTTAACTAAAAAGTTAGAGGTACTTGATTCCTATAGATTGCGACATTCAAACATAATTGATTAAATATACAACATTTAGATATGTTGGACCTGGGTCAGTTATATTTGATTTAATGTCATAAAGGGAGGTAATATTACTAACTAGTACTCTCCAATTTCTATGATTATATAGCAATTTTTATTTCATGTTCACAAATTCTAAAATTACACAAAAATGATTTGTAAACGTTCTATGAAAATAAACAAGAGTTTAATGGTAAGAAATGAATGCTTGTATTAACTATTAGGGTCTGTAATCCTTAAAGAACCGTAACTGTATCAGTCTGTTGACTAGATACAGAAATAGTTAGGTTGATGAGATTATAAAATAATCTCAAACTAGAATTATTTACTGTGTAATTGGATACTGATATAAATATATGAAGATACTAACTATGTTATATATACAGTAAAACACCTGAAAACAAGACTCCCTGAAAACCGGAATTCCCTGAAAACCAGAATTCCCTGAAAACCAAAATTCCCCAAAAACCAGAATTCCCTGGAAAATGGACAATTTTTCAAGTCCCATTTTTTTGTTAAATTCATCAAAAGTTCTCTGAAAACCGGAAATTTGCAGAAAACTGGAAGTTTGGCCCATTCCCAAAGGGGTCTGATTTTTAGGGGATTTACTGTATTTTATGATGTTCAGTTTTTTTGTGTAATTCTTTATCTAAAATACTTAATGTCTATGTTATTGACATATCAAGCATATTGAATGAACAATGAAAATACAGATATATTTGGAAATGATGTCTTTCATACAAAGAAACCTATTTCATCATGAATGTTATGTAATACCAGATATTACCTATTAAATGCTCATTAAATTTCAATGATTCCCCCCCCCCAATTTGTCAAGTTGTTGTTTGGATAATTATGTGGTGCCCTGAATATAATGTGGAAATTATTAAAACATGTAAATGGTTGGTTGCAATTCTCTCACTCCATAATGGGTGGGGACATTGATTCTGGAAGGGACATTGATTAGGGAGTTTCTGGTATTTTGAGGTGGATCCTTGACTTATATGTTAACAGATATACAACTTGATACATGCGATTACTAAACTGATATACAGTAAAACCTGTTAGCAAAGGCAACTCTTGAGAAAGACAAAATGTGGCCTTTAATGACAGGTAGAATTTATTTGGAGGTCATTTTGTTCTAAATAATCAATGTGGGTTGTTCAAATAAATGTACTTTACTCATGGGTGGGCTTTCTTCGAAAGAGCCGCTAACACTGGTTTAACTGTAAATGTTATGTATAGGAACATTTAACTTATTTTCTCTGTCATACTTTGATCTATCAAAGATGGAAAACTTGCTAAAACTGATGCATTTATTTACTGTATGTTATCCATATATGAATAATTAAATTATATTTGTACATACATTTTTTTTGTTTATTTCTTACTTTAATTGATGGTTAATAACTAAAAACAGTACACTACAGCCAGAATAATTTCATTACAAATGCTCAAGAAATGCAACAGACCTGTTACTTCAGAATGTTATATTTTGGGATATTTGGAGTTGCGAAAACTAGGCTATTGAGAAATTTGATCAACAGACATGATGCCAAATAAATTGAGTCCTCTGGTTTCTTTGCACTTAAGTATACTTTACTTCTCGTCAAAAAATGGTCATAACTTTGTCAATTTATGTCCAATTGTGAAATTTTTTTTTTTTTAGAAGTTTAGATTTGGGAAAATTGAAGCCTAAATGCTATTGGGAATGGTCAGTTTACTTGACCCACCTAGAGAAGGAAAACTATTTCTAGTAGCCCTACAAAGATATCTAGACATGTACTCACCAATTCTTTCTTCTGGGGTCTGGGTGTCGGCCCTTTCTTCTTTTCAACCTTAAAAAACAAGGAACCAATGAATACAGCATAATGATTATATTTTAGCAGAAAAAAATGCATTTCTATATCACACTGATCTGAAAAAAATACATACTGAATAAATATTACATACTGTGTCCTTTATATACAATATAAAATTGTATTGCATCAAGTGTTCACTGAATACAATTAAACATATAGTAACTTTGGTTTTTTTTTGTCTTATTCAAAAACTTATTTTTAATACTTCAAAGAAAGTATGAAAAAAAGAATACAATAAAACTGAATTTAACTTTGAACAATTTGATAGATTCAGATAATTTGTATCAAGTTACATTTTAACGACAAAGAACAATAAAAATATGAATATCTTGAAAGTCGATATTTTCCCTGATTTATATGGCTGACACCACTTGTCATTTTCTTTGTTACATATAAATTTGGACTTATTCCTACTACAAAAACAACAACAACAGGAAAACAAAATTTGATCATGACGTCTGTGTTTAATTTACTGACGATAGCATAATAATAAAACAGAAATCTGCATTAAGTGTCCGTCTGTAACCATGACAACACAAATTACAATTGAATGATTGCAGTTTTGATAATAAGTGGTATTTCTGTATTTGTACAAATTTGTATAAATATAACATTTCAGTTGGATCGAGTATTTTGTAATCAAAGACAAAATCTAGCATGTCATTATAAGATAAAAAGACATTATAGGTAAACCAGAAGTCTCGTTATCTTAAATAGAATCCAAAATAAATGCATTGACAAAATAGTTGTGTAAGGTGATAATGACAATGTAAAAAACAGTGTATATTTGTTGATAAAGTTTGGTGAATAATTTAGAAAACAAAGTTATTTTTTAATGTCATTTAATTTCATGCAACACAAAAACTATAATTATTCATGCACAAAATAAAACCTTCCCTGTCATACTTCATTAACTATTCATGAACTATGCATGAAGAATGCAAGAACAGTTCAAGAAAAATTAAAGTTTTCATGAATTCTATTTGAAGGGCTTTTAAAAAAACACTTCAGTTAACTTATACACAAGTGAGTGATTTAACCTAACCCATGTTCCTGGATTCTGCACCAGTACTAACCTGGCCCTCCGCAAGTAACACAGGAAATGCTGAAATCAGCAGATGATGTATGGCCTTAGACGCTATGTCTTTGTCTTGATTTATATCACCACTATGAACTATAGACTTAATATGCCTTACATACTTAACTAAATAAGCCTTTCAAAGAAAGTGATACCTAATTACAATATCGAAAGTTAATAATTCCATAAAACAACAAAAACTGATTTTACACTCCAAAATACTTTACATACATAATCCCTATTGAGCATAGTAACAATAAGGCAATGCATAAATATTGTTTGTTTTCAACAAGCTTAAAACCCTTATGAGTTACAAGGTCCTAAAGAAATTCTTAAATTGATCGAGCCAAAAAAGAAATCTTAGGATTTTTTTTTCTTCTATTCTCAGAAATATGAATTTCAATTCATTTCCAACCTAAATCCTTAATTACAGTGATGTCATGCTGTGATGTCACAAACATTTGAGGAACAGCGATTTTCTGGCTAAGATTTTTGTGATTGAGCTCAATTACCCCAGAATCAAAATACTTATAAAATTACAAATGTGTCCTAAATAAAACTGTAAAATAACGCATGTACTAATATGATAAATACAAGTAAAGTATACTGTTTTTATATGATTATAAACCAGTACAATTGGGGCTAGTTTCATAGACATAATTTATGTTACCATTTTTTAAAACTAAAAATTCTTGCCTCCCCTTCTTTGTAAATAATTAGTGTATTTTTCTATTCATTTTTTGGGCATCTTGTTTGTTTGTTTGAGTTTTATGCCCCTTTTCAACAGTCAGAGTCATATGTGGCGGAAAATTTATCTAAACATCATTCCTGGGAAGAACCAGTCCTAAGCAACTGCCTACTTTCTCACATAAAGAGACATGGTCGGGAGCAGGGCTTGAACCCACACCTTTCTATCAGTGAGAGGTCAGGTTACAGTGATTTGAAGTCAGCGACATTAACCACTCAACCAAGGAGCTGCAGGGTCATTTGGGATCTGTTATCAAATGTTATTTTTCAGCAAGATTTTTTAGTTAAAAACACTGTCTCAGCTCTAAGATATGTGTATGAAACAGGCCCCTGTTACATTATGTTATATTCACCAGGAAACCCAAAACTACAGTCTACGGGTTTGGCACCAGATTGCCCAGCAATACCATGAAATTCAGATCTAATAATGCTCTGATACATTCAATACAAATTAGATAAGGGTGACTAAATGTGGTGCCATAAAACCCTGATTCTATGACAACCTTTAGGACCAAAGAAAACTGGTCTTAAAAATGAGTTGGTCAACATATCAAGTTGAAGTATAAAAGAAATAAAAGAATGCAGGCTGAAATAAGTGGTCCTTATAAAGGGTTGGTTTAACAATTGAGGTTTGTCTCCAAGTGAAATTTTACAGTATATTGTATACTTTGTGTCTAACAGGCAACTTTTTAAAAATCTCTTGATCGTAATAGTAAAATTATCAAAATTCATAATGTATCATCTGTGCATGCTAAAGACAATGATCTATTACTGGACCAGAGGACTGAGTAACTAGACAACATATTAACTGAGCCAAAAATTTGTAGAATAAAATCATCTTCACTGAAAATCATTGAAACTGGACAATGAGGTCAGTTGTTCTCTAGTTGTATCAGTATTTCTCTTTTGCCTGAGAACAACAAAATACAATGCTGATTTGGTACAATGTTAAAAATTGATAGCTTGACAATATCAATTTAATTTTGATCATCTATGTGACTCTTTGGACTGGTAGCAGATGTATGAAAATGATGTAGTAATTTATTTCTATCTTCTTTTTGAAGAGTCTCCCACTGACAGTGACCACTCCCTCTTTATAAAATGATGTTAAAATAAGTATTAAGCTCATACTAATCTCATTACAAGATAACTGAAGGAATGAAAAGATCTGTTATGGTCTGATTTGTTTTATTGATAAACATCCTGAGCATTAAAATATTCCATTCAATGTATTCATCAGAATCTATATACAGATGTTTAATTGAAATCTAAACTTGGTACACTGTCCTTAATGCAATTATCAATGGGTTAAGTCACTCCCTGATCAGTACAGATGTTTCTTTGTGTTATCTAGTTTTCCTACAAAGCCTATATACAAATTTATCTTAACAAGATTCAATCAATACGCAAACTGCAAAATTTAAACAAATTTTTTTCGTGGAAAAAAAAGCTACAGAAATAATCTAGTTATAGATAAATACAGCTACAGTTATAATATTAATTTATTTTAATTATTCAAGTATTTCATATTTCAAATTCAACATTTAAGATACATTGTTTCCAAGGAACGAAAATGCAAAAATACACAAAATATCAACTTTGGTATAAAAAAGCTACAGCAGTAAATTACCCAAGTAATTTACATCTTGAAATTCAACAAATTTTGTGCTAAAAATGTGTGGATTTGAAAGCTGAAAGATACAAGCTTATTCATGCGTCTCTATAACGATAAATTTGAAAATACAGATAATAAAAGCAACAATGAAATTTATACTAAATATAAAGTAGAATTTTTATGTATAAAAAATATCAAAATCATTATCATACCAGTACAACATTAAATGTTCATTTTTGAAAACTGAAAGATGCAAGCTTTTTTAAGTGTCTCTATAACAATAAAATTGAAAATACGAATAATATAAGCAATCATAAAATTACTACATACAAGGTAGAATTAACATACGAATGATCATGCATAAAACAACTATTATACTACAGTACATTTGTAAGGCATTAAAGTTTCTGAATTTGGTATTATTTCTGAATTGTGTATATTTGAATCTAATTAACTAGTGGGTTACGGAGTAAACAGTTATAGCTACAGAACTGTTTTTCTTACATTTTCACATGCTCAAAAAGTTTTCTTTTTTCCAAATTTAACCCTCAATCATTTTTGGATTGTAAAGAACCATAATAAAGTCACATACATTATAAGGAATAAATATATCCATGGCTTTAATGCCACCGATCAACACAGGCAGTGATAGTTGACAAGTGACAGTAAAAATCACATTCGTATATACTTTAGTATATGTACTGAGCTTAATTTCTAAACGGTATTTTTTTTTATTTTAGGTAATATTGGGGCTGAATTGAGGTGTTTTAAATCTTTTTGATTATTGGTCTGTTACTACTGCCTGCATCTATCAGGCAATACCTTCAGTTCCTAAAGGCTTCAATCAATCTTTATTAAAACCAACCAATAAAAAAAGATGTAATATTTGGTGAAACAGGCAAAAAAATAAGTCTTCAAGACAAAATCCTATCTACGCAAGCAACTATTGAATTATGCACGCAAGCACAATGTACAGCAGTACATTTTTGGAGTTCATTTATTTTGCAGACTTCTTAGCAAGGTATTGCACTAGGACATATTCTTGACCATACCATTGCAGACAGGCAACATCTTGACCCCAAAGAATAAAACATCTTCTACCAGATTTGATATACCGTATATGCTCGACTATAAGACGCATTTTTGTGACTCAATTATCAAACTTGACGAGGGGGGTGCGTCTTACAAGCGAGACACACAGGAGAGGTAAAAGAATTTCCCCAAAATCTTACACTTTTGACAAAATATTTCATTTTATCGACCGTTGATTTCGTTTTCGACGACGCGACCCACCCACTCGTTGTCCAACAGTTAAGAAAAAAATCGCAATGTTGTATAACCAATGTTGCATATTTTTTGACATACAAAAATGTCTCATTAAGTTACACACATCATTCAATGTGAAACAAATTGTGAAAACTTGCAATGATTACTCTGATTTGGATCTGTACGTTCACTCATCACATTCATCTTATCAAATTATTATATCAAAGCACTTTCTTAACACGGATACCCCCTGAAGGTCAACTGGATATTAAGACCTTGACCTTTGACCTATTGAACTTAAAATCAATAGGGGTCAAGTAAATACAATGACCAACATCCGAAGTCTGAGGTCTAAAGGCCAACTGGTTCTCTAGTTTTTTCTTCCGAAGGTCACTGAGACCTTGACTTTTGACATACTGAACTCAAAAGCTATAGGGGTCATCTACATGTGTTTACCAACCTCCTATGAAGTTTAAAGAGCTTATGCCAAATCGTTCTCTAGTAATTGGTCAGAAAAGGTTTGGCTACGGACAGACCAACTAACCGACTGACTAACTGACATGTACAAAGCAATATACAATGTACCTCCTTTTCTTTGAAAGGGAGTATAATCATTAGAATGATTTAACAAGCTGTGACAAGTCTTAACACATGAGTGCATGAATTAGATGAGTACATGGATTCTTTTTTTGCATTTCATGAACTGTGCATGACTTATTAGTCCATGTTAGGAGCATGCAGAACCTATGATATTGGCAATATTAATATATTAATGTGGTTTCAATTATGGCTGAAAATGAAAGTTAAAGTTAATATAAAAATGAACTAAGTTATCATAAAAAATGAAAGGATTACTACATTATTAAAATAGGGCAGGTAGCATGCATCACTACATTAAAATGACCTGTCTTACCCCGTCTTCATCAATGAAATCTTCATCCTGCTCAACTAGATCTTCATCATCCTCATCGAGCTATTCAGTGGTTTAAAGTTTATTGTTTGAGTTTAATAAACCAATAACTAAGAATTCTAAACTTTCTAATGTACAACAAGACTCATTTGATCTCACAAGTAAAATTGCCATCATTTGAAATGGCACAGAACTCATTGAAATTTAAAAAAACAAAAACACATTTTTCAGTCATATTTCAGATAATTGTGCTTCATGATTTATACAGTCAAACCTGTGAATAAAGGCCATCCTTGGGAAAAACAAATTGTGGCCTTCAATGACAGGTGACCTTTAATCGAAGAGTATTCTGTTCTTGATAATTGACACTTTTTAAAGAATGGCCTTTTTTACAGGGTGGCCATTATTCAGAGGTGGCTGCTAATATAGGTTTGACTGTACTTCAAATCAGGATTGAAATTCTCCAGGAATAATAAGTTTTTTTCTAATAAGCTTCATCAAATGAGCTCATTTTGAATGTGTGCAATTTAACTGCATTTGCACAAATATTTAGTGCTGGTAATTAACTTATTCTATCAACAAAATATAACAAACTCAAGCATTTTCATGTTCCAAAAATTAGTACGTAAAACCGTATATGTTTTAACATGTGCTTCTAAACAATATATTTTGGCATTGTATTAAATCATTTCATACTATTAAAAAGACTCACTCCATTTGAATTCTAAACTGCTAACCACAGCTGAGATTTTACATTTTTCATAAGTTTAGACAAAATCTAAATTCTGTTTGTATCTAAATGTATATGGATTTCATAGGTCTAAAGAAATATTGTATTTCTGACAATACATAAAGTACACAACTGGAAAGATATTTTAAAAAATCAACTTTTCTAACAGAAAATAAATAAAATTCAAAAACCATATACTCACTAATTAACGCCCCTAACATAATTAATGCACCCCTGCCACTTTTAAAAAGAAATCATAACTCTGACATTATAAATGCTTTGATTTTTCTTCACATTAACTCCAAAGCATCTAAAATCATTAAAAAAGAACTGGATAATTAAAATGCTTTAAAATATAACGCACCCTGGGGTATTATTAGGGAATGTTCTGTAGAAAAAATGAAAGTCACTTACCGGCTTATTTCTGTCTACCATAAACAGTCTACATAATGCCTCATCATAATTCTTCAATTCAGATTTCACCATATCTGGATACTGCTTTACAATATTGGTTTGATCCTTGTGAAATATCTCATAACTAAAATATCAACAATATTAACAACATTAATGATACAGTGAAACCTGTGCTAGTGGCCACCTTTGAATAAAGGTCACCCTGTGAATAAAGGCCACCCTGTGAATAAAGGTCACCCTGTGAATAAAGGTCACCCTGTGATTAAAGGTCATTCTTTTAAAGATTGTTATTGATTATCTAGAACAAAATTACCTCCAATTACTTTTTTATTCACTTTGAAAAATGCAGTCCTTTTATAAGAAATTTATGTAAAAGAAAAACTTGTAAAGGAGTGTAAGGCTTGAGAAAAAAGGCAGTGTTCATGATTACTTGCCCTAAAAGCATCATGAGTAGCACAACTTTTTTTCTGATTTCTTTTTTTCAACAATAATATTATAGAAATATGAACTGTCCTTAAATACTTTCTTTGTATCTTGCTATTAGGAATTTTAAGCTGAGTGCCAAAATAGAGGGGCCAATCATTTAACTGTTGATACCTTTTTCTGGACTAAATACTAGCATGTATCACTATACTTACGCATGTCTGATCTTTTCCAGCATTTCAATAGCTTTTGTAAGACTGTCTTTGAGTGCTTTTTCAGATGCATCTTGTCTCATCCTGTCCATAATGATATCAAGATGTGCTTCCTTGTCCTGTAAGAATGTAATGTAGTTGCGATTATTGTTCATATAAATAATAATAAATTTTGTTTGTGACTTGAATAGAATGACCATTGTTTATACTATGCTGTCGTACCAAGGGAGGCAACTGAAGTGATAATTTAGTTGCATATGACCTGTCATTTGATAAATGTGTCTTCTCTTTTTTACTCTAATAGAGTATCACTACAGTTCAGAACTGTTCAACATTGCTCATAAAAGCATCAAATCATACAAAATATAATTATTTATCAAGTTTACAAAATAACAACACTCTACACAATCAAATTCTGACCATTATACATAAATTTATCAAAATTGTAAGCAGCCCATTCAAAGAGAACATTAAGAGTTTGCTGTGAACCTTTTGTAACTTCTTTAATAAATTTTGATCTATAAGAGTGGTTTATCAAATCCAATTTTGGTTTCTATAACTAATACAGACAGATGCCACTCATTCATAAAACTTATAAAACACAAATACTTAACATACTAAAACTTGTGTTAATTCATAGAAATAGTTTAATCATTGATACATTTTGACTACCCAACAAAATGTACACAAATATATTTTACTCTTTACACCCCCCACCCACCTGATTCTGATTGTCATGAGTCTGTCGGCATTGTTCCAATTTCTCCTGCAGGGCTCGTTCCTGTCTGGCCAATCCAATCTCATGAACGTCCCATACATGTGCCGCACCCTGGGCAAACTTGAACAATGATTTCAACTGTTCTGAAGACTGCTTATTCTGCTCCTCGAGTCCTTTCTGTTAATCAATAAGTAAAAACATTGTAATTTAATTCAAAATTTAGCATGCTTGAAGATATGTACATATATACAATAAAATGGACAGGCAAAGATTTGAGTTATGAGAGAAAATAGAGAAAATTAATCCAAGATGAAATAATGTAAACTAGAGTGGCAAATGAGATTAAAAATTGTAAGCAGCCAATGTAGTTTGAAGTAAAAGTGATCAGATCACATCTAAATTGTTGCCATGGTAAAGCATGAAATTCTTAAAGACTTCACCAGGGGAAAATAAGTTTACAATTTCTACATCTTATAAACAACACAAAGTGCAGTTGGATTTTTTCAGAGAATAGGGGAAAACACACATTGTTACAGAAGAAAATGAGGCCAAATTTGGACCACAAATCCCCCCCAATCCACTGCCATTACTCTAATGATAATTGTACAGTCTTTATATAAGGTAAAGGTAAGGTAAAGGTTTGGTATATCACAATGTCACCCCTAATGAAAGGGCCAGCCAAGTTGACTTCATTGTGAGACACCTGTCTTATGTACGCACAGTACCTCCAGAATCCCTTCTCTTTTTTGCTGGGCACATAAGACTGAGATGAGCCTACAATATCCATTTTTTAACTAGCTGGTGGCTCACCAACTCACCACACCAGTTCTAACCAAGTCACCACTGGGCTTTAAACCTTCGATCTCCCACTCCGAAGGCGGACAACCTAACCACTCGGCCATGGTTGTAGTCAATTCAACTAAATCAGTGATTTGTTTACATACCTCCATAGTCTCCAGATTCTGTTCGTAAATCCTCTGTCTACCACCAACCAGTGGTATCATGAATTCTTCAACAACAGAGTTAGCTCTCTTTCCACTACAGACACCAGTTTCAACCAGCTCTCTCTGTTAAATACAGTAAAATATTTGTAAGTACATGTACTCTCGAAAAATAGATACAGTGCAACCTCTCCAAAGCAACACCCTTTGGGAGCAGCAAAACTATTTTGTTGTTAAGTGGTTGTTGCTCTAGTGAGGTTAAATCGTGCAGAGGGAAAAAATCATGCTGTTGTTGAAGGGAGGTTGTAGCTCAAGAGAGGGGCACTCTGGACGGATTGTAGAATTACTATTATATTTCATCAATTATTTCATTATATTCATTGACAAATCAATCACATTCTGTCAAATGTTCTCATTTTATACCATTTCTAACTTCAAATGTGTCTAGAGGACATGAATGCCCCCCCCCCCCCCCCCTGAGAGCTAAGTAAAAAAGGGGCCATAACTCCTGTGAAAATGTTCGGATTGTAACAGAAATTCAACTTCATCTGTATTTTACTATTTATACACCTTCATGTCAAATAAGAAACCAATCCATGAAATATTTCTTGAGTTATCGCTTGAAAACCAAAATTTGAACAGACAGACGGACGGAAGGAGAGACAGGGTAATGCTTTATGCCCTTCTGCCATTTTGAATGGTTGGGGCATAAAAAACAACAACAAAACTCAGAACTTAACAGACTTGAGAGTAAAAATATTAATATTTTTTCTATGATTTGAAGTTGAGATCATCTAAGAATCTCATACAAACCTTGATAGCCTCCACTTCATCCAGACAACCCTGACAAACATCCTCATACTCCTTGTGTAAAGCTGACAGATGCATTTGATTCATTGTATCTGAAATTCACAAAAATGAAACAAATCATAGACAAGCAGTACAGCTGGGAATCATCAAAACGAACAGGTCACCATTTTGAAGTGGTTTTATAGTCATCTTCATCTGTTGTTTAAGGCCCCTTTGACAGCTATGGTCATTTCAGGGCCGTCCCAGAGAGAGGGGAGAGAAGATACAGGAGAACTTAGCATTTGTATTCCTACTCTCATTTCGAATAGCTTTTCCTCATTATTAATCATGCCCAGTGTAAAGGAACAATACACACCCTGTCCTTTTTCCTGTAATTATCTAGACAAAGTACTTGGATTGAGAACACAGAAAAAGAGTCCCTGAGAAATTCGAAAGGCAGAGTCGAGATTCGAACCCTAACCTTTCCTTCAGTAGTTCAGCATGTTACCACTAGACCTTCGATCATCCCTGGTTCCATTATCAAGTTGAAATATAGAGAAAATCTATTGAAAACTGGTCCAAACAGAAGTGTTCCTTTTAATGAAATGGATCTAATAACTAAGTGGTCACTATATGTGTAGTTCTACTGTTATGTAAGACTAGATGGTAGATAAAATTGATTAAAATTAGTAAAATTGTCCCTTACCAATTTCTTGTGTCACATCTTGAACACCCTTATTCCACTGATATACTGAAGTCTTGGTAGAAGATGGAGGCATTAAGTCTCTGAAATATTGTGAAGTTCATATTTTTAACAAACAAAACATTTTCTAACTTTAATTTATGATTACCTTACACTCATTTTTCAGCTATAAGATAAGCTTCTGCCATCATTAAAGTTGATGAGAAAACACATACATATACTTTATTGTATAAAGGTCTTCATTTTTGCAAATCGCTAAATTTGGTGTTTTTAATGATTTTTTAATTGGTCTTACTACTCATGTGGAGTGGTCTCATAAATAAGTTGAAATAAAGAACAAGATGTGTTATGGAAACACAATGCCCCCTCTGATTGACCTTGACTTTTGACCTACAGACATGTATAGGTTGTCATGAGGAACCAACAAATGAAGTTTGATGACTATAGGTGGAAGCATTTTGATTTTATAGGCAAGCTTACAAGTTTGGTACAAACAGACAGACAAACAAACCCAAAACAATATACCCCCAATATGGAGGCATGAAAATATAAGAAACTGGTCCAAAATTAAGTGATCTTCATAATGAGATGGTCTTTATATTGAAGTTTTCTCCAAATGAGGTTTAATTGAAATACCTTAGTTGATTGATAAGTTCAAATCTTTTATCATTTAACATTTCTTGTTCTTTTAACATCAACTTGTGCTGTTTCTGTACACCAGGTGGCACTATGATCTGTTCATCCTGCATGTAGGTTCTGTAGACATAAAAAAATAACAATGAAATACAGAACAGCATGTCCAGGGAAAAATATACACTTCACAGAATCCAATTCTTCACTGTATCTAAGTTACAGTCTTTTACTGTGCACCTAAATTTTTACTAAACGTCCAGCTTCTATTCTCCAATATGAAGCTTTCATGATGAAGACACTAGCCAAACAATGAACCAAGAAATAAGATTTAAAGTTATGCATCTGAAAGATCTACTGTGGAATCATTAATTTTCGTTGAGGATTTACTTTTTGTGGGTCGGCTCATCCACGAAATCAAATCCATACAAATTTAAATGCAGAGATAAGGCCTTTTTTCAAAAATAAAAATCCACGAATTTATGTCTCCACGAAATAGCCATTTTAGTAAAACCCACGAACATTGAGCCCAATGAAAATACAGTATTATCTTCATATGTGAGGCAGAATTGATATATGTGGTTAAATTACAGCAATTATTTAACAATGGTTCAATAGTTATTTTCTGGAGCTTTCATATTTTTAGTGTTCGAAAACGTCTTGAATTCTGCAAAATTCACGCGGTAGGAAAAGCATGAAACTCACCAGCTCGTAAATACTAGTATTATATTTGATAAATCGAGTACAAAAACAAAGAAAGAAAGAAAGAAAGAAAGAAAGAAAGAAAGAAAGAAAGAATAAAGAAAGAAAGAAAGAAAGAAAGAAAGAAAGAAAGAAAGAAAGAAAGAAAGAAACAAACCTGAATCTTTTTATAGCTAGTTCCGTTTTCAACATTTTCCAGTCATCAACACGTCTCTTCCATACTGTATGCTGTGATTTCTCTCTCTCAATATCAGTAGATAACAATCTAACATACAGGTCACCGTAAGCTCGACGATTACTTAGTACTGTCTGATTTATCAACTGAAAACATGAGTTCCAAAATGTCACAAAATATGCCCATCAAGAGGTTTGGGATACTAAGAGAGGCAAATGATATATTTTTAAAAAAATAAGCAATATTTGTCAAAAATGCCAATTGTCAATGAACATAATCATCAAGTTTGCTGAAGATCGGTTGATAATTGGACAACTTAGAGGGCAAACACTGCACTTTGAGTCAATTTTCAATGTATCAAGGGGCATAACTCAGAAGTGCCTGGGCCGATTGGGCTGATTATCTTACTTGATCGAGATCTCATGCCTATAAACATTTCCAGCAAGTTTGGTGAAGATCTGATTAAAACTGTTTGAATTAGAGAGCCGACACTGTTGTGGACACCGCCCACCTGCTATGGGTGGTCCATGATTATGTCCCAGGCATATAAAAATACAGTGGCAGTGATTTTTTCCTTCTTTGGACAGGTCTGGTAAATGGACCCTTCCCAACAGTATTTTAAGCTTCAATTTCCCAAAATCTAAATGGAGAAATTCCCAATAAACATTGAAAAAGAATAAATAATAAAAATGACTAAGTTATGACTATTTTTTATATAAGAAGTATAGTATACTAGTGCATAGATACCAGAGAACTCGATTTATTTGCCATGGTCTATTGATAAAATTTCCCAATAACCTTGTTGTCATGACTACAAAATTCCCAATCTGACCAAATCTGTACCCATTCCCAAAGAGATGAAAAAATCACTGTCAGATTATCCTTTTTTAATAAGGCTGATCAGAAATATCAAAGCAAAGGTAATGAATGTATGAAATATCTTTTGGGTAAAAATGGTTCAACTGGTATATATCTTCGATACTTTTTTTCAATTTAAAACCCAAATTTTTATACACCATCCTCTCTGCCATGAAGCACTTACTAAAAGAGCAATAACTGTTTCTTCTCAAACATAACCTAGTCCCCCACATTCTTACATAACATTTTTATACACAGCAAATAAAGAAACCAAAGTAACAGTTTCATAATTATTAACATTAATTTCATTAATCACATTATTAATCATTATCATCATAACCTAATAGAAGAAAAGCAAATGAACAATTCTCAGAAATGTGCATGATATCAGGGCTTGACACTAACTTTTTCAAGAGGTAGTCAGCAGGACTACCAGTGTTAAAAATGAGGAAGTCCTTGCAAATTATAGGTAGTCCTCATTTTACACAAAAAACGTTTGTCATTTTATTACAATGCCTATCGAGAGTAATATTAGAATACATGCAAGACAAGTATAAATATAAATGTCAGATATTCACCAATGTATTGAACAAAGTTATACAGGTTACATCACATCAGATCTAACAAAAGTTGGTAAGCTTTATTATTTAGTTTACTTAGATTTATAGAATTCAGGTCACCCAAATTTCAGATAGCCCAATGGGATACCTAGCTTGGAAACCTAGGTAGTGCTTGGAGAAAATAGGTAGCCTCAGGCTAACGGACCATTGTTAGTGTCGAGCCCTGGATATCAAGACAATATTATTACTGAGTAGGTTACTGCAATTAAATGTACATTACAAAGACATTGACAATACAGATTCAAAGTTTATAACCTACTTTATATTTTTAGAGACATTTAATTAATCCATACCTGTGACTCTTTATCCATAAACCTGTGAAGATCTGGCGGTAGGACATGAGCGATCTTTTCCAGAGTTTTAGCATAAGTCTTAAATTTTTCACGAATCTGAAAAAATCAAGCAAAATACAATTGCCACATATTTTACTTCATTTAATAAGGCCTAAATTAAAAGATTGACCCACCAAAAACTTGCAAGTCAGAATTTTTTTTTACTATTAATTTATCCACAAGAATCATCTAAGCAGATGTTTTCTCAAAGCTACTAGACTACAACAGTAAGGAGATCTATATTAAGTTTATGGTTATGATTTCAACACATTGAGATTAGAGTTTGTAACAGGTTTATTGAATAGGATATGTAATGACCAATTTAATGACCTGACACAACATAGCTATACGACAAGAATCAACAAGAGCATGCGAAACTTAAAAGGTCAAATCTTCTCCATTTAAGGAAGTGTATTGGTGATAATAAGGAAACAAAGAAGGTGAGTGATCAAAATTGTTTTCAATGCTTGCTAACACGTGGCCTAGATTTGTTTTACGCCCCTTTTCAACAGTCATAGTCATATAAGGCAGACAGTTCATCTAACCATCGTTCCTGAGAAGAACCAGTACTAGACTCACATCCTCTGTAAGCAACTGCCTACTTTCTCACATAAAGAGACATGGTCAGTAGCTGGGCTCGAACCCATGACCCTCTATCAGTGAGAGGTTACAGTGATTTGAAGTCAGCGAACTTAACCACTCGACCACAGAGGCTAGCCTTGAAGAAATGTACATATTTTACTGTCAGATAGTAAATCCTGGTTCTCAGTCAGGTTGGATGAACCTAAGTAAAGTGTGGAGGGGTTGCTGAAGGTCATTTACAGCCCAGTGAGGGGTGAGACACATGGAGAAAGCTGACATCAATGGTGAAAGTTTCATTTCATTTCCAGTTCATATAGTTACATTGTACAAGCAGGGTTTTCATTAATATTCAGTGCAACAGAATTTCTTATGAAAATAACAGATTTGGCCAGGTGTCAAGGGGGGGGGGTTACCTACTTAAATATTGTGCATACAATTTTCAATATTTGGGGAATGTAACAGATTTCTTTTGCAATTTTAACCAATGGTTTTCATCAGCAATCGGTTCTAAATGAAAACCCTGTACAAGTCGACAGAAACTATGCATCTAATGACTTCATTTTGGTTTAATTACTGATTTCAGCTCTAAACTCAGATTTATAGCCTAAACCAAATACATGTACAAATCATTATAATTGCAAATTTAAAAGCTAAATGCCATTTATAGCTCTGAGTCAGAGACTTTTGACGCTGAAGCAACTAATTTGATGTTGATTTTAAAACTGTACATTGAAATACCCTTTCCATTTTTATTTGATAATCGAGTGTGTCTAGAATATCTTTTTACATGCTTACCACTTCCATTCTTTTATCTTCAATATCTTTTAATTTTCCATCAAGATTTGTAATCCATGACTGTCGGATTTCAGAGTATGACTGTATAGATGTCCACAGTTCATGTAAATCTTCCAGTGTAAATGTTAGCAAATCCTGAAATGGGTTAAAAAAATTAAGGCTAGAAAAAATTCTTGTCATGCTTACAGTAACTTGACAAAAAACTTGGGGTGGGTCGGTCGCAAAAGTTTTCTCTTTTTCATGTACCGATAGATAGGCGGTATATTGTTTTTGGCCTGTCTGTTCATCTGTCTGTTTGTTTGTACCAAATTTAACCATGCCTATAAATCAAAACGCTTCCACCTACAATCATCAAACTTCATGTATTGGTTCCTCATGACAACCTCTACATGCCTGGGCATTTTAAGGTCAGTAGGTCAAAAGGCAAGGCCACCCAGAAGGGGGCGTTACGTTTCAAAAATGAATCTTTGTTTTTCTTAACATGCATTTTGTGAGAATATCTGACCTCTAGCCTTTGTGGTTTTAGAGAAGGAAGATTTTTGAAGTTTTTACGTTATCATATAAGGAAAATCCATCATGCCCTGGGGCTGGACCTTTGTTGACCCCAGGGCAAGCAATTTCCATCCAAAATATTATTGTAGTTTCTATTTTATAGCAGGTTTTAATTCACATATTATTAAATACAGTACCTCATCATGTTCTATCTGTTCCAGTAGTGGTTTTATAACATTCACATCATTGTTCTCAAGTTTATCCAGCAATGAACTACAAGAGTTAGCAATAACTGGCTCCAACTCCTGAAAAAATACAATAATTAACTTATTAGCATAATATTATACAAGCTTGTTAAACTGATGTGTGGTAGAAAGCAGACTCCAGCTTGTGTAACTAAAATAAAAGTCTCTGAGTTCTATAGCACAGAGGTTATAAAGCTTATGAATGGTCTATGAGCTCAAATCTCAATTCCAGTCTCAAAGTATCATGGTTGAAAAGATGGAACTGCTAAATGTTTGAATTCATATTCAGGTGAATTATGTTCTCTCACTTGTGTGTCAATTATATCATTATTGCCTGGTCATAATTAAGTTAGAAATATTAAAAGACAAGATATGAGATTTGAGCTCAGAGACCAATTACATTGTATAAGTTTTATAGCCTCTGACCCAAATCTCACTTCATTTCATATTGCATTTTGGTTGAAAAGATGTAGTTGTGTAATGTTTAAATACATATTTGGGTCAATTATGATGTCTAAATAAGGCATAGTACATATCATTGTCTTTTTAATACAGCAGAATCGCGGTAGTTCGAAATGCAATAGTTCGAAATGTGATAGTTCGAAAAATGCCATAGTTTGAAATTTTCAGACATTCCCGTGCCATTTTGAACTATCACGATTCCACTGTAATTAATTTAGAAACGATAAACAACAAAATTTTTGTTGTTTATCATTTCTAAATTAATTACAGTGGAATCGTGATAGTTCAAAATGGCACATAAGATACAGAGGGCTAAATATATTTTAAATATATGAGTTTGAGCTTGGAGACCAATCTCAAGTTTTATAGCCTCAAACCAAAGGTCAAAGGATATGAAACTTGAGGTCAGTCTCTGAGCTCAAATCTCAATTTCAACCTAAATCAACCATTTGTTTGTTTGCTATATGTGCAAGAAGATATCTTTATCCATAGTTTTGTTGACAGAATAAACATTTAAGTAAATATATAATCTTACTATGATTAACTTAAGAAAATGGAAAACACAAAATTGAGATATGAGCTCGGAGATTGTTCTCAACTTCAATAATCTCAAACTTTGGTCCACAATGAAGGATCATGGACACTAATTTTTTTCCTTCTTTGTTTGGGTCTGGTAAATGGACCATTGAAAAATGGAGAAATTCCCAATGAGCATTAAAAAGAAATAATTTCAAAATCGGACAAAAAATGACGAAGTTATGATCATTTCTTGACAAAAAGTTTAGTATACTAGTGCAAAGAAACTAGAGAACTTAATTTATTTGGCATTGTTTATTGATAAAATTTCTCAATAACCTAGTTGTCACAACTAAAAAATTCCCAATCTGTCAGAATGCAGACCATTCCCAGAGATGAAACAATCACTGATGGAGGGTAATAGTATTGTCAATAGTATCATCTACACTTACAGTACTGAGTACACTGAGTTCTTGTTGCATCTCTTCAATAGTTCTTTCATGTCTCTCCTTCCTGTTGGCAGCAATTCTTTCAATGATGTTAGATTTATCCTTTGTTGTAGCTGAAAAAAAAACGGAAAAAATTATCACCACTTTAACAGTCTTCGAATTAGTGGATTGCCCCCAGCCTGAAAGGATTTTTCTCCTTCTTTAACTGTTTTGGGGGACAACCTAGTTTTAGTGAGTTTCCTTCGTGAAGTATTTTGTCGGGCAACCTGTCACAAAAAATTAATTCAAAGACTCTCTCTCAGTCACATGTGACCCGTTCTTTATCCAATTTACTGTAATTTTAATGGTAAACTATATTTCTTTGCATATTTAGCCCTCGAAAATAAAATATCTTGCCTAATAAGCAGATTATCTTATGTATGTCATTCAATAACAGTAGAATCATAATATCAAAACACTGTTTAGATGGAAAATTGTGACTTACAATAAATATCTTATAAATTCTTTATGATATGTCTGTATCATCCAAATATCATTTAAATACTATTGAAACAAATTTGCTAAACATAATGCTCATAGGGACATTTATAAGGAAAGAATCTGTGTTTACTATCACATTATTTTTCACTTACCAACTATATCTGGTAGACCTCTAACTTCCTTGCCTTCAATAGAACTGACCGGTTCCTTCATTTGACTTCCAACATAGTCAGCATATTGCCTGTATTTCATAAATAAATTGTTCCAAATTAATCTGACACAAAGGTGATACGAATTTTTAGAAAAATCTCTTAGTCTGTAAATTTTACAGCAATAACCTCACTGACATTTAAATCATTCATTGTCTTAAGTGCTAAGGTTATATAATGAGACAGCATGAAGAAAATCCAGGTAATTAACACTAAAAGCTAAGTCAAGCGATCAGTGTTTATGATTGAAAATATTAAGATAGCAATTCTTGTAAGACATATCGAGGGCTCAGTGCAACACAGACATAACTTGTTCTTATTTCAGTATGAGTTACAACACTGTTGCGCTTAACCCTCGATATGTAAAATAATATACAACTACATTTGGAATACCAAAAACTGACAGGACGGTTCATCCTTATAAAAACTCACAAAGATAGTACAACTGCTTGTGGTATCAATACTAGCGATAACTAAGTCTTACTGTCGGTGTTTTTTCACCTTAAGGGAATGGTGCAGGGCCCATAGAAAGGGGTAAAAAGCATTATGAGGGAAAACAATAAAGAATACATGTTCTCCTTCACTTACCTACATGTTATACCCTAGATTGTTACACACACAAAAAAAAACTATTCACAAGGTGAATTTCACAATCTTTTTTACTATAAATTAAAATGTAGTTCAGCTGAAGGGGATTCATTTAAGATAACTAAATGGGGATAAAAACATATTTTTCAGACAAAGGAATGGGACCGAATTTCTGCCCTATGTCAGTCAAACCATCAATGGTATATGAATCAATAATCACAAATGTGACGAATTATGCCACAAAAGCGCTAAAAATCACATGTAGGAAATGCAAGAAGAAAGCAATGCTAACTTGTAAACTACAGGATTCTCTGTATAAGGGTCATTAGGAAAGCCATCAGCCCATGTTCTTTGTCTCTCATCCAATATGCCATGTTCTATATCATCTGAAAAAATAGGATGGTTCTTATTAATATTAATCACATCGGAGACATTCAAAATATAGGCATTTAACTTTATCAGATCTATATAAAAACATATATCAAGACAGCTGTCTGGCTCAATGTAATCTCTTAAAATCAATTTCAATTGACAAAATCCTGTATTCTCAAATAGTACAACATAACAAATTCACAGTGTGGATTTGTTGAGCCTAGCATACATTAGATTAAAGTGATTATAACCCTTAAAGACCCAACTTCCAACCAGACTATCGGATGCAAAATAACTCTCTTTCTCTACATTGTTTTATCGGTGACAGACATACAGGGAATGCTGACTTAGTGTACTAAATCTATAAATAGCTGAAGCAGACAATGGGTTTAAAAACCATATAAACTCCTCCCTCTAATTCAAATGTGAATTTCTGTTCTAAACTGTTTTGATGATATAAGAACCTAAATCTTCATACATTTTGAAGTTTCTAATCTGGACAGATAAAATAATCATCTTGCTTCATTCAGATTTTTTAAGTGATAAAAAACACTATTTAGTATCAAATATATTAAAAAATCTCTCCCTGCGCTGAATACAGTTTAAAAATCAAGGAAACCACCCTACAGCCATTACCTCCCTTTTATACCTAAGTTGGGCCTTTAACTAGATGAATTTCCTGAATAGACTTGCCCAACTTCCATTTTAAAACAGTCCAACTCCATTATCAATTTAAGTGATGTAGGAACTCCTAGATATGCATTATCTAGCAAAATCTTTCAATCATATTTATACTACAGTACAGTCAAACCCGCGAACAAAGGCCACCACTTGGAGAGAAAAACTGTGGTCTTTATTGATAGATGGCCTTTATTCAGGGGTAATTTTGTTCTAAATAATATATGACAGTTTTTATAAAGAATGACCTTTATTCACAGGTGGGCTTTATTTGGAGGTGGCCACTAACACAGGTTTGACTGTATGTCAGTAAAACCTCAGACGAAGATCATCTATGAATAAAGGCCACATTTACAGTGTTCACACTAATTTTTTTAATTTATCAAAAATAGACAATTTACCACTAGCCCGAATACAAGATTTTGAGAAAGTTCACTAGCCCAAACAGAAATTTACTAGCCCCGGGCTGTGGGCTAGTGGGTTAGCGTGAAGACTGCATTTAAGTAGAGAAATTATCAATCAATAGAACACATTCATTGATATTTCATGGTGTTGTAATGAAGTATAATTATAATATTATGTAATTTTTATCCCAAAACACAAACCTTTTGATAAGCGAACAACTGGTATATTCCCACTAGAAGCTATTTTTGTTGAGCTTGTATCTCTTTGTATCTTTGTTAGACTTCTGTTGAGTTGGACCTATTTAAAACATTATAGCTTTTTAGCATATAATTTGTAAAAGTGATTAATAAAAATATACCCTAGCACATAAACAGTTGGTCAAATTATGTGATTTATTTGGAAGATAAAAATAATGTAAGCATTTTTTGGCGATAATCAGGCTTGGAATTAATTTTTGGTGACAAGTTGCCCGACAATATACTTTATGAAGGAAACTCACTAAAACAAGGTTTCCCCAAAAAGACTTAAGAGTGAAAAAAATCCTTTCGGGCAGGGGGCAACCCACTAATTCGAAGACTGGCGATAATGCATGGTGCACAATAAATGTCAATATAAAGCGTGTCATCTACATGCTTTAATTAATTGCTTAGAAGGGCATTTTAAAATTTAGCAACAAAATATTAATAGGGATGAAGGGACAACAGACCCCATAATCATCTGATTTTGTTTAATATCTAGTGTTGAAAGAATTTACTTTTTTTTATTTATCAGCAAAATTGCAGGTGCTTTCTATCTCTGACAGCAAAAAAAGCATGACATACTATTATCTGAATAAATGATACAAATACAGTCACAATAGAATGTATACAATTCTGCAGGAAGAAACGAAATAAAATACCTGGGCTTCGAACATCTGTCGATAAATTTTACCGCTTGGCACAACTCTCATCGACTTAGTTTCCGCCATGTTTTTATCTTACTTTGCAGCACTTGAATAAACTGCAGCCTTTACAGGCAAATTAACAACACAATGTCCTGTCGATTCTCAACTTATCCGCTTATCGTTTATAATCCTAGTCAAACAGATGATCTGAAAATATAAATTTGTAAAGCTAGTATTGGTATCGAAACGAAAGTAATCGAGTACGAATAAAGTTGTTTACATTTCAAAATGGTCGGTGCGCGTCCTAACAAATTTATCCACTGTTTATAAGTTACGAGAAAAAATGAAACGTTTTGACGATTTTCTGTTGGGGTTAAATTAACTGTTCAGTAAAAATAAAGCCGAATAGTTGAAAATGATTACATTTGACCAACTACGTCGGCCATTTTGGCTTCGTTACCACAACAACAGTGGCTACTAAATTCCAGTTCAGGTACCGTTCTTTTTAGAAATGGATAAGGGAAGTAAATCGTATAAATGTTTTAATAATGCTTTACGTATTTACTTCCCTTTACAATATTGCTTGCCTGGATAAATAGAATAACGAAGCCTTTGAATATATATTCGGTTTATAACACTCAATCAACTTGTAGTTACTCTAGAAGACTGCGGGTCCAATAAAGTGATACAGCTGTCGCCTATGCAGATCGTGAGGCTTGAAAAATGTATTCATGTCATGTTAAGGTCGCTGACTTCAAATCGCTATAACCTCTCACTGATAGTGGGTCGTTGGTTCGAGCCCAACTACCGACCATGGATGTCTCTTAATGTGAGAAAATACGAAGTTGCTCACGGAGGATGGGTGTCTTGTACTGGGTCCGAGGTTATAAAACTTTAGATCTATCTCAAATTAAGCTCATATACTCTAGATGTCTTTTAAAGTTTCTTAGTTAATAATGATCAGGCAATAATGGTATTATTGACACAGAAGTCCGACTGTATAATTAATCTGAATATGTATTAAAACATTAATCAGCTCTTTCTTTTCAACCATAATACTTGAAATACATGAAAATAAGACTTTGAGCTTGGATGCTATTCTTAAATCTTATAAATCACTGTAAAAAAACTCTCAGTGATAGAAAGGCGTGGATTCAAGCCTTAATTGCTACCGAACATGTCTCTTTATGTGAGAAAGTAGGCAGTTGCTTACGAAGGACAGGAGTCTAGCACTGGTTCTTCCAAGGAACGATGGTTATAGGTGAACAGTCTGTCTCATATGGCTACAACTCAAACAAAAGAGAATCGTGTTGAAAAGGCAATATAGTTTACCCTTGGTGCTCATGTTTAGAAAATTAAGATGGATATGCAATTGTATAATATCATATTAATTATGCAATATCAGCATTGTTAAATATATTTAACATGCAGTGATAAATTTACCAGGAAGTGGGCAATGTGGCATCTTTGTCAGTCACCGGGAGAAACCTAGTACAGAGGTCTTTATCAGACAATTAACAGGTTGCGTCCTTAAGGACATTTCCTACAGTTTTCACATAAACATATCGACAGAATGAATTTTAAACTTTGCATGGTCGTAGCATATGATAACAGAAACATTTCAAGCGAAAAACATTGGGGATCATGGTTCTCATTTTGAGTTATCTGCCCTTGAATGTGATCTTTTGGGCTTATTTTAGGCCATTTCGAACGTCCTTTAAAAGATTAATGAAATAAACCGTAAATAGTACTTGTTCTTGACATGCAGATAATATTAGAAGAAATGTAAGGCTAGAGAGTATATAATATTCATTCGTATACCAAAACAACTGTTATTGTGTACACCGTATAGC
The DNA here is from genome assembly GCA_964023205.1 of Lutraria lutraria. Taxonomy (NCBI): domain Eukaryota; kingdom Metazoa; phylum Mollusca; class Bivalvia; order Venerida; family Mactridae; genus Lutraria; species Lutraria lutraria. Next base: position 15,229,492 of record OZ026840.1, read on the forward strand.
AAAATTGTGATTTTCTCGGCCGAGATATTCCGAATGAATACTGTGACGTAAGGCGTTTCCGGTTGACGTTAGTGACGTTAGCAACGTAAAGACAGCAAGCAGACGAAAAAAATTACTCTGTTTGAAGCAAACAATGGGAACTTTTCAGAATGTCTAGGTACGTTTAGTTTAAGGATATATAAAATAATTAATGTCATTTGTCACATAAAATACAAATGTAGCAGTATGGTTTGTGTGACTAGCCTTGGCACCCTAGAGCTAGGGTGAATGCAAAGGCTAGTTTGGCATAAAGACTATGTGGTTGTCGCGATGATTTACTTAGAGAAAGAGATAGGAAGAATGTAGCAGTATGGTATATAGCATTTGTATTTATATATTGACTGTAATTTAACAGACCGATTAGCTCACTCGGTAGAGCGTCTGACTTGCAAGCAGGAGGCCGCAGGTTGGAGTCCTGCATCGGGTACATTATTTCCCTCCTCCTATTATACACAAATCAATGTTTAGTGTCAACATGACATTATATTCGAATTAATGTAGCAAAGAAACACCATTAAGGGCTACTTGGCAAAAATAGGGCAAATAAGTCGAACTTTTTTTATTGGAACTTTTTTTGTGAAAATACAAGGTACAATTCATGAATCTCCAAACATACCGTATATATATAGTCTAGGAAACCGGTTAGGTTAACTTCCAGCCAGTACGCTATTGTTAATTTTGTTATACGGTCAAACCTGTGTGAACGGCCACCTCTGAATAAAGGCCTCAATTTTAATAAAGCCCATTACTTTTTAAATCTGTCTGTGATTATTTAGAGTAACGTGACCTCAAAATAAAGGCCACCTCGAGGGCTCAGCGCAGCACTGTCGTAACTTGTTCTTATTTCAATATGAGTTACGACACTGTTGCGTTGAACCCTCGACCTGTCAATAAATACCACATTTCGTCTTTCCCAAAGATGATCTTTTTTCGCAGGTTTGATTGTATTTCTATTTCTTTATTTGAGGTTTAGTATAGGCATGTAGGCGCAATTATAATCAAAAGAATATTTTTTGGTCATTACAATTGTTATTTTTATTTTACGAGGTATCACAATTGAAATAAGAGTTTGTCTCTTTTTTGTGTCATCCTCGGTTTTGATGTACATTTCATGGACCTTATTTCATGATCATTTGTGTAATTTTTATATTTGCTACCACGTTTTAATATCAATGTATATGTGTATCTTTAACAAATAAAATCTCTCTCTTGGTTAATTGCGAGGTAGCTTTTGATAGAAAAAATGTGCGTACGCACTTCAAAAATACAAAAAATGAATCATTATGAAATAACATGTATGTTGTACAAATCTAAAATAAAAGAAAAGTACATGTATTGGTTATCGTTCACATTTTGAATTTTAGACGCAATCTCCTGCAGTTTAAACTCCGCCTACTTTATTGCACGGTTAAGGATGACGTAATAAAACTGATGCCCAATCCAGCGTTTGGTCACGTAGCACGAAAAACTTGACTTATTTTCTCCATGTCAGGGTTTCGGCACATTTTATGCGATATATTTTTCAAATTTCAAATGAAATTTCATTGAACGAGAAATTAAGACAAACTGTAAGTATTAGTTACAGTTTGTCCTAATTTCTCGTCCAATGAAATGTCCGCATTTCATTTGAAATTTGAAAAATATATCGCATAAAATGTGCCGAAACCCTGATATGGAGAAAATAAGTGCTACGTGACCAAACGCTGAATAGGGCGGTGCAAATTGCATCAGTTTTATTACGTCATCCTTAACCGTGCAATAAAGTAGGCGGAGTTTAAACTGCTCATAGATTCGGTAGCGTTTGTTGAACCAGGTCGTATAGCATACGAATTTTGTATGGTTTTCGTTATTTTTGTTGGATTAAATGCCCGTTTACAACAGAATTTCGCTTATATCATCGTTCCTTGGTACAAATAGTACCAGGTTTCATAGTTATAAAATTCTTTCCATCAAATTGCACAGCTTGTCTTTTTATATTTCTATAATAACTCATAAATACATGTACATGTAGATACATGAATCTTATATCATCATAATCAACCTGAATATGCATTTTATATTCAACAGTAATACGTTGAGAATGGAATGTATTTTTAGCTCAGAGATCAATTGTAAGTTGTATATAACATTTGGGCCGGTACAAGATACCACACTTGCAAGGTTTTCCGCTCTAAGCCGGACTCGAACTTAAACATGTGCAAGAATCCAAGAAGTTTGGCAAGAAACGGAACAGTCGAACACTGTAAAAAAAACGGTGCATAATTATGTCTATTGGTCCAAATTGAAAGAATGGACAAATAGTACGAAACATTGAAATCATGCGCATTTCTGGGTATTGATAGTTTATATAATAACTAAGACAATACCAGTTTATCAAGAATAAAACAATCGTAGATCTAGAATTCGTCGAAAGCTAAGTGAAAATCCATTGTTACAGTTAAATGTTGGCTCTTATTAACGCATATAAACATGATAAAGCACACTGAATGCCTCCCTTTTAATTTCCCCCTGAATTGAGGTACTTTATGGGCGGTGTCAAATTACATTTATAGTGATGATTGACAGTTTTTTTCGAGACAAAACAAGCGTACGTGACAGAAATTAGGACAAACTGTAAATCAGTTATCGTTCATATTATGAATTTTATGCGACATATCACTGCGCTCCGCTTCGCGTCGCTTGTGATATATCCCATAAAATTCAAAATATATTAATCATTGTTATTATTATTATACTATACTTATACAGCGTTTTTTTTCGTCTAAAAAATAACGTTCAAAGGCGCTTTACTTTACATATTAATTACATATGTAAACATATAAAGGTAATCTAAAACAGATTACAGTATATTAAAAGCAGAGATAACATGTACAGTCACAAGTTACTTCGTTATCATGCAGATTATTTATACAGTTCCTATTAAATTTGCACGTTGCTTGTGTTGTAATTAATCAGTTCATGTTGACTTACACAAACTAGTATGTCTTGTCTCTTGAAACTTTTAAGTGTCTTACCGTCTCTAACTTTTGATGGCAATGAGTTCCACAATGTATGCACAACTGATTCAAAGCGCCTGTCACCATATTTCACCTGTGTAATTTGTGATGGAACCATCATTTGATGTCAATGACTGGTGATCGGTCGTGAAGAGCTTTGAATCTATGTGTAAGAACTTTGTAGAGAAAGGAGACATATGGACCTTTATTTAGAGGCCTGTTATTGTAGGAACAAATGAGTGGAAATAGTGACTTCCCTTCACAGTACAGTCAAACCTGTGAACAAAGGTCATCCTTAGGAAAGTCAAAATGTGGTCTTTATTGAGATATGGCCTTTATTTAGGGGTCGGTTTGGTCTAAATAACCAGTGACATTAAAAAAAAAAAGAATGACATCTATTCGCAGGGTTGTCATTATTTGGAGGTGACTGCAAACACAGATTTGATTGTATGTTCACACCTTGTACGCTAACGCAGGTCTGTGTGTACAGTACATAGAAGGGAAGTGTTACTGTATCCGGGGTCTGGCCCTTTGCCCAGACACCACAATCATTCCTATAACGACTATGGTCAGTTGTTCATGTTATTGATGTGAGGCATTCCATGTAGCCCTTGTCAATAAAGGCCGTATTATAATTTCCGAAGGATGGCCTTTGTTCACCAGTTTGACTGTAATTAAATAATTTGTTGCTTGTGTGGGCCATTCTAGTCTTCACTAAAATCCTGTGAAAATACAGATATTTAGGAAGCATAAAGTGTTAAAGGTTTCACTATTTGATATAATAATAATCAATTAATGAAATACAGCCAGTCATTAGTGGCGGACAGTTCACCAAACCATCGTTCCTGGGAAGAACCAGTACTAGAATCCCATCCTCCGTAAGCAACTGCCTACTTTCTCATACAACTGGACTCTAACCCACGACCCTCTTTCAGTGAGAGGTTACAGTTATTTAAAGTCAGCGACCTTAACCACTCCACCACGGAGGCAGGTACAATGTGTGCTTTTTCATTAGACAACATAAGATAATTTGTATTTGCATTAAACAGCATTTGCAGATTTACAGCCATACAATACAGGCATTATGAATAGCCAAAACATAAAACAATATCAATTGGTTACATAAATAAGTCTGTTTATTACAAATATAATTCAAATGTACATTATTTATAATATTGAATACAACACAAATGGGTAGAATACTAGTACGTACGATCTAGCTATTTTTATTCTGTTCTTTTGTTTGAAATGCATGGTTATAAGTATTTTGATACATTATCAATAGTTTTAATTGATTTATTCGACACGTAGATTTCTACACGTGGGGCAAACTAACAAGAAATTCTCAATATAAATCATTGTGCAATATACGCATTTTCTTTCTTCTCTTAAAGTGTTTAAATAAGCCACACCTCACACCTTCTGTCGTCGGTAAATATGAGGGTATTTTAGTTAAAACATAAAACATTTAAAGAAAAGAATATCTTTGTGACACACTGAAAATACGTTGTTTTTTGTAACATTAATGTACAAATGTATGAATGTAATTCTAGGATATTTTGAGACTTTGACTCAACTTTGTCAAATTGTGTCCACTTTTTATCTTTTTTATTTTCAGACAATCAAAGAAACAAACAAGAGTAAGAACAAAGCTTACTGGTACGTATATAAAATAAACACTGTCGTATATTTTAAAATTTAATACGTATTTTTTACTTCGGAAATATGTAGCATAGGAAAATTTAAAAAAAATGGCAAGAAAATGACACAGACTGAAATTTAGTTTGAAGTCGGCCGAAGAATATGGTCGGTTTGGTAATTTTTTTTCGAAGAAAAGAGATGGCGTCATAATCTGGTCATGATTCTGAAATGATGGCTATATATAGGCTATATGGGAAATTATACGGTATTATGAGTAGGAAGAGAAAAATCACATTATTAGTACATGTATTTTTATTTTTGTACCAGGCTTTGCTGTACAATATGTTAGAAGTACAAACATTGCATTGGGTTGCCTTAAATGAGTAACACATTTTTATTTTAGATTCAGTTAAAGGAACTGATCTGCTTTCGGACGAACAACAACTCTTGCAGCAAAAACAAGCTGGTCAAGAAAGACGAACTGTGCATTTTCCTGTCTTGCGTCCTCCAGCATCGCACGACAGAGGTAATGTTTGTTTTCATAGTTCAGATTTGACCTTTGCTTGGAAAGCACAAACAGGCTCACTGGATACGCCAAAAAGGAACAATTCTACCCCAACACACAGACACCATAGTCACACAGAAACATCACGACAAGCACCAACAGGGCCACATGAAAACACAAAAGCAAACAGAATCATCAATATGCCAATATGATTTACTGATACGCCACCACAAATCCATAACCAACACGAAACATTGAACGACTCAGATACTAGTAAACGCATAATACGGTAACAATAAGATGACTGACCATCCCAGTAAAAATGCCATATTCCGGCCCGAGTATTACCATATAACTTTACAGATTAAAAATGGTCTTCATCACCCATCACTCAATTGTATAATATTGGTTAACTTTAACCACTGGGTCAAGTTTAAGGCTGGGTTAGAATTTGAGTTAAAGTTTGGTAAAGCGATTGTACATGTGTTTAAAACTGTTGTCAAATTTGATAAGAAATTGTTTCCAGTATGATCTAACGTAAATATATGTGATACATGTATTGGTTAAGAAGTGGTCGAGATATTCAGTTTGTCTGTTTACTCATCTGAATTGTTGAGGACGTTCAATCGTTTGGTACAACAAAAGCAGCTATCTTGCCATTGGTCAACTTTTTAACCAAACCTCAAACTTAACTTTTTTACCAAACCTCAAACTTTACCCATTCGGTTAAATTTAACCAATATAAAACATTTGAGTGCAGGTATAAACTGTTTGTACAAATAATTACAACCATTTTCAGAAAGTTAATTGCACGACATTAAACACAAATATTCAACTATTTTCATTTTCTCTAACTCTTATTCTATTTCAGCTTCAGACAAAGGTCCAGATGTAACACAATATAAATTACCTCCCCTGAGTAATACTGCAAAGTGTAATGTGGGTACGTAAGCTAAATTCATACTTTAGTTAATATTCAGATAGGGAAATGTACAGATCCTTACGTATTTAACCAATGCTTCCTTGATGACTGATCTCACTTGCTCACCAAAAGTTTAGTTGATCATAAAAAACCGAACATCATTTTACTTTTAGAAAATGCAAGTTATATACATTATATAGTCTCATGGACATATAGCTGACATGGTAGAAAATCTGTTAGAATGTAAACTGATTGCAAACCTGTCACCAAACCCATCCTGTACATGCCCATATAACTTACATATGCCTATTACCTAGTTAGTACTGTATTTGTTTTTCTAAAAGCGGAATGTGGTTGAATGCAAGGGTTTAATACAAAATGACATTCAATTAGTTATCATGAAATTGATATATACATTTGTATATATGTATTCCGAAAGAGCGTTTTTAGTACGGTGCTGAGAAAACACAATTACTGTAGTTTCATTTATTTCCGTTTGGCACAATTTTCGTGGTTTTTACTAATATGGCTATTTCGTGGGGACATAAATTCGTGGATTTTGTTTTTTGAAAAATAATTCCCATTCTCTGCATTTTAATTCGTGGGGATTTGATTTCGTGGATAAGCCGACCCACGAAATCCACGAAATTAAATCCCCAACGAAAATTAATGATTCCACAGTATATAGCAGAGAAAGTCACCATTTTAACATAATGCCATCTATAATATTTAATAAAAGAGATATGACTATTGATGCTTTTCTAGGTATTATTATCATCAATTATTTTAACTTTTATTATATTCAGACGTGTGAAAAAATATTCGTCGTTATACCGATTTTTTCTTGCCATAAAATAAACCAAAACCATCCACTAGTACTCGTCATTTAAATAAAAAGGCAATATACCTTCTATAATAAAATGTTGATATGCGATATCTCTAGTGTCATCGGTTTATATTGTAGGCCTAGTATAATTTTTGTGTTAATGTGTCATCTCCATGACGACGTCGTCTTTACTGCACCCCGTGTGTTCGACAATTTGATAACACTTTATGACAGTCGATTTCAGCAACGTTTGTCTATATTTAGATGACGGTCGTATATTAACCTCGGAACGGGATCCGAACGATCTGATATCCGGAATCTGGTTGACATTTCTATTATTTTTACAGTATACAGAAGTTATACAGAGCCATCAGATTCGCAAAACAAACAATGTTTAGAAAGTCACACGAAGACCATGAAACGTCACAATGTGACAGAAATCGTACAAATCCCAGACATGTACTACACATGCAGCAAATCTAGATTTGAACAACGCAATGAAGTACATACCAAAGAAGAAAGCCATTTTAAAAACATTATCAACAGTAAAACTGTCATTCAGAAGAAACCGAATCGCCTTGAACCATTGGACATACAAGTTAAAACCAAAATAGCGCAGCACATGCTGGTAGATGATTCTAACATGGTACCGGACATAAAACATGTTGGTGTAACCAAAGCAGTGATAGATTCAACAGAGAATGGAAAGAAAGACATTTTACCTTCCATAAGTCGTATGGACATTTATCACGTAACAATGGAGGGTGTCAGTCGCGTTGAAGCTATTACTGTCGAAGGGAAAGACGAAGAAGTTCGTATTACTAAGAACGTTTGTGAAGATGACAAAGAATTGAAGAATGAGTTGAGGCTTGACCTTTCGTTTCTTTACCGAAAGAAGAAAGTAAAGAAATCATACAAAGCAAAGAAATATTGACGCAACATAAGATTCTGATTCTATCGTTTTGGAGGTTACATGTATAGTTTGGTGTTTAACGGAAAACACTAAAATGAACTAACTTTCTGTAATATAGACATTGCAATTTGGCATTTTTCCCTGGCTAATTAATTCAATTTACTGTCACCGGGTGCCGCATTATGACATATATTTCTGTAATGTAATGGTGTATCAAATAAATAAATCGGTTCTGTCACAGTCGCTGTAAGAATTGTCTGTTTAATGCATATCTGTATTATGTAAATATATAAAAGACCGTATACAATATTTGTAGTTTCTTTCAAATCCAATCCTTGTATCTCGTTACCATATTGTTCGACAAAAGGGTCGATCAATGGAGCCAATGAATTATAATTCATTATTAGTTTTGCGAGCAAAAACTGTTTAAACCTTTTACTATTCATCTATTACAAAAACTATTTGTATATAAATTTTATAAATTCTATAGAATTGGAAACGAGCATACATAAACCTTAAAAAATCTTTTTTTCTCCTAAAGATTCATGTATTCTTCATAAAAAAACATCAAATATTTGCAAAAATATAAAAATGATGATAATTTTCAAAAATGATTATTAAAATAGGTATCAACAGTCGAAACAGAACTGAGATGTTAAAGAAATGGTAAACGGACTTCAGATTTATTACCAGTAAGCCCTATTTATTGGTCTATTGTATCAATACCTTGGTTCCTTAAAGCTGCCGTCACAATCACCTACTTGCACATTACATAGATTGTGGTCCTTTATATGTTATTGTAATCCTTTCGAACAATGTCCATCAACGCAAGGTGAGCAAAACGTCGATATTTCTCGGTGAGTAATCTTGCAAGTCATAGTTCGGGTGAGTATGGCACAATTGTAGAATTCCAATGAATTGTCGTAAGTCATTCTCAAATTCGATATAACACTTTTCCATCAGCATGAATATAACACATATATACAGCTTGGCCACGTCCTTTATGTTGTATGTATACACTTAAACATTTGTGTCGCAGAATATTTTTCCAGACGGATATGACATAACATATCTTTAGACTTCGAATACGGGTTCATGTTTAATATGTCGTATTCATGTATCGAACACACTTGTCAAACAGCATGAATCTGGCCACATGTAAATTAATAATCATACAAACTGCGAATGATTGTCTAAAGTGAGTATGGCACATTTGTAGAAATCTAATACACATTTCAAATGTCGTAATGAAATATTCAGAAGAATTTCATCTTAATATGTCTATTTCTGGTTGGCAATTTGACTTCATCTTCAATATCAACCGCACAAGCAATTCATCAGCGACTGTTAGGAGTATGATATTACAGAATTCTAACATATATTGAATGCCGTACTGAAATGTTCAGCACACGTCTTATCTGTATTGCCCAGAATTCACAAAACAAGAATGGCGTCTTTTATTGAATTCTAGTGCACAATTTTGCTTGTCATATTTATTACACGTAACCACCGTTGTAATTACTTATACGTATAATGTACACACATTTTGTTAATGTATTCAGCACGCTTTACCACCTTTTTTAAGATTATCCCATATTTCATATTTTGCATCGTATGCAATGTTAGTCGCTGACACAATTACATCGTTAAAAAAGGTACAGTTTTTGGGTTGTTTTTGTCCATGAAAAGGAAAGGCAATCTGCCGTGGAATCAGCCGACCGCCTACCAAAACGCGCAATACACCTAAAAAATAATGCAAAAATGAAAATAGGCATGTTATGTAAATAGGCGTGTATTGTAAATGTGCATGCTATGTAAATAGGCGTGTATTGTAAATGTGCATGCTATGTAAATAGGCATATACTGTAAATGTACATGCTATGTAAATAGGCATATACTGTAAATGTGCATGCTATGTAAATAGGCATATATTGTAAATGTGCATGCTATGTAAATAGGCATGTATTGTAAATGTTCATGCTACGTAAATAGGCATATATTGTAAATGTTCATGCTATGTAAATATGCAAATATTGTAAATGTTCATGCTATGTAAATATGCATATATTGTAAATGTTCATGCTATGTAAATATGCATATATTGTAAATGTGCATGCTGTGTAAATATGCATACATGTATATTGTAAATGTTCATGCTATGTAAATAGGCATATATTGTAAATGTGCATGCTATGTAAATAGGCATATATTGTGAATGTTCATGCTATGTAAATAGACATATATTGTAAATGTTCATGCTATGTAAATAGGCATATATTGTAAATGTTCATGCTATGTAAATAGGCATATATTGTAAATGGGCATGCTATGTAAATAGGCATATATTGTAAATATTCATGCTATGTAAATAGGCATCTTTTGTAAATGTTCATGCTATGTAAATAGGCATATATTGTAAATGCGCATGCTATGTAAATAGGCATATATTGTAAATGTTCATGCTATGTAAATAGGCATATACATGTATTGTAAATGTGCATGCTATGTAAATAGGCATATATTGTAAATGTTCATGCTATGTAAATAGGCATATATTGTAAATGTTCATGCTATGTAAATAGGCATATATTGTAAATGTTTATGCTATGTAAATAGGCATATATTGTAAACAGACATGTTTTGTACGTGAAACGAAACATTTATACAGACTCAAGAAAATTTGAATTCAACTTAATCTTTAACAAATAAAACCCAGTCAAATCTACAAACACGGGCCTACAGAGGAAGAAAACATTTCACCTGAATGCAGTACTGGTTTCTTAAATGGTTTATTAGTCCCCTGCCGTAACAGAGTGGACTATATAGTGTCTGTCGACGTCCGTCCGTCTGTCTGTCTGTCTATCTGTCTGTCTGTCTGTACGAATTGTTTTCGTGATGATACCTTCAGTAAGGGATGATGGATTTCAATGAAAATTGGTACAGGATAACCTAGAGTGGGATTGTATTTGGGAGTCAAAAGGTCAAAAATCTTGGTCACTGATACTAAAATAGAAATTAAGTAATGGTTCTTCCCAAGAAAGAAGGTTAGGTGAACTGTTGAAAAGGGCGTAAAACCCCAAATTAACATGATTAAAAGGGGCCGCATTATTGATAAATCATAACCTGCCTGTTATAAAAACATCTTCTATGTACAAATATGGCAAATAGCGAGAGGCATTGACAACCAATGGCACAAGATTTTTCGACATTACATAAGTCTGTCCAGATACATATCGAGGGAAACGTGCAAAAGGATAATCAGCCATGGACACAGTCCACTTTCCTCTCCTAAACGGAACACCCGTGACTATTGCAGTCCCACTAACTAATCCGTTGCTCTCTTCCGTAAGTGAGTTCACGTATTTTAGGGCGTTTTTCACGTGCACAAAGGTGTCCTCATCCGTTTTTAAAATGTATCGGAAACCTGAACAATATTCCAAAGCCCAGCGCATTCCGACAAGCACCTTTCTAGTCAAATTGTAATACGAATCTTTAAAGTCCACAACAATCAAGTCTTTGTATGTTTCACTTTCTTTACTGACCCAAGAACTTAATTTAGGCGTCGACGGCCGTCCGAGTATAAAACCTATTTTTACTGTACCCTCATATTCAGTTTTATCGAACGGCCATTTTCCAGTTCGCACAGTGCTCGCCCATGTTTTTCTTATAGAATTCCTAGTGTTAACATCTCCCGGTTTTGAAAGGCACATTATGAATAACACTGGCGGAGGTAAATGTTCCGGGCAAATATCTTTTCCATCTATAATGTAAGGATGGGAATAAGAATTCAAAAATCTTTTTCCCCTATTGTCATAATAATGCTTCACAAGTTTCTCGATTACTTCGAACTCGTTTGATGTGTTTATCCTGGCGTTCATTACATTAATCATTTCAACGTCATTTTTGTTTACAATCAAAGTCTTCGCTTTGCTTGTTTCAACATGCGTGTCATTAAAAACTGGCAAGACCATAGACTGGTTGATAAGCTTTTCTCCGACATTATCAGGGTCTTCAATAGCATGTCTAATTAGATTAATAGTTTCGTCCGTGTATTGCAGCCGCACTTGCAGTTGAAGGCTCTGGTATGTCATCAGCACTATGGACATTGTCCCCATCAACAAGAAAATTAAGAAGAACTGAAATACGAATAGACGTTTTAATTAGATTTAAATATTTATAACATTTATGTACGAGGAGTGTTCATTAAGTTCGTGTACAAGCTTAATGTAACCGCTATCTAAGTTGAATACTTCTGCGATGTTAACGTAAGGGTAATGAAAATAAAAGGGCAAAAATATCATTAATTTCCACTAATAGACTTTCATACAAGCAATCACCATAGCAATAATTGTCAGCATAACCACCGCCGATTAAACTGACTATAATATTGAGCTGCCAATTTAGCATTTTTGTTGTGTCCTCAATTTCGCGCGAAGAACTATCAATAATTAATGACGTAGACGTCATATCATAACCAGAACACAGTCCCTTGGGACCTCCCAAGTGCGAAAAGGTCCTTGATGAGTTTAGTATCAATATAAAGATGCATGTTTTCAAAAAGTTTGGGTAGACATGTGGAATCATGGCACGTTTTGAGGAAATCCAAGCTCGGTCTTTGTATTATACAGTTTCGATTAAATGGCTCGGTTGCCGGGGTAACAAAATGACAAACTGCAAAAAAGAAGAAAACATCACCAGCTAGGTCGATATATTAGATTTCGAAAATTCATAATTTCGAAATCTTATTCATTTATGTTATTCAGAAGAGGAACCATCATGTAGGGGACATACATAAAGTACAGCTTGAACCTTCAACATGATGAGGATAATAAAACGATCACCTTAAAATTATGACCAATATGTTATAACCACTTCTTACTCCTAACCAGGGCAGGTTATCGATTTCAAGGGAATCTTAATGTGAAGTTTTTTTTCTTGAGTGAATATCATTTTTTTTTAAAGCGAGATGACTAAGGAGATAATTATATTCTTAAAACATTGGGCTCTCAGGTTTGTGTTTGGAAACTGAACTAACCGATAGTTCAGCTTCCCATAGCCGTCACTCGCTCGGTGCGCATGAATTTTGATGCGGACCTAAGTAGTAATCTCTACACAGAGTTGTCGTTCGTTATCTCTCTCATGGTAGAGATTGCCAAAGTAGTCTTACTGAGTTTTTCTACGTTCGCCATGCAATTGTTAAACAAATTCCCGGTCGATTTTTCAGTGCAAGTTTGTGTAAGTTCAGTTTCCATAAATGCTTTCAGTACCTTGATTTTGACATAGTATTTCGGTTTATACATGATGCCACTTCATGCAAGTGAAAACTTCATTAAGCGCGTATATTTTGTACCAGTGCCAACCTTGTTCTCCATAAGTTGCTGTCAACTTCTCCGTCTAGTTCACTCAAATATCAGTGGGTCAGGACGAATTGCTTTCGAAACCCGAACAAATCGTCCAAGTGAATTTATGCTGCGCACAGAGCTCGAACTCAAGAACAAGAAACAAAGGGTCTGTACACGTAATTGGCTCCGTAAAATTATAAACAAAACAGGCCTGTTTGGACAGTGGATTTTTAACAACTCTTGTCATAGAAAGGGATTTACGGCCACCTCCGAGTTAAGGCCACCTTTGTGAATAATTCGAACAAAATGACCTCCGAATAAAGGTCAATTAAGGTCACATTTTGTCTTTCCTCAAGGTGGCCTTTGTACACAGGTTTGGCTGTATCTTTAAATAAATCAACATTTATAAATCGTCCATATACATGTACTCACAAGATGTCTCATATTAGCTGCGAAAAGTCTTCGGCATATCTGGAAAAAAAGGCATAAAGGTGTAAGAGAAAAGCCAACTTCGGGGTTTTACGTTGCACTTAAAAGTTCCCGTCCAATTTTATCAGATAACTTTGATGGGCGTATTTTGCGTCTTATGGCAAAGATGAACCATCAATTCAGTTTGATCTAATTTACAACAATGGCGTGTCAAAAGGAATTTTAAGGCGTGTTTTTTTCCCATTTGAAATAACTTTGACGTACGTCGGAAATTAGACGTAAATGACGTTCTATCAATATTGACGTAAATATCTTAGACGTAAAGTCGTGCGTTACTTTACAACATTTAAAGGGGCATACCCTACAACTGACAAACATTCTGTGAAAGTGTAAAAATGTGTTAGATGTATATGTAAAACAATATATAATGGATAATTGCAAGAAGAACTTGGGTCATAAAATGACTAGTTTAGGTACTAGCCGCAAAAATCATAGCTATGAATAATAAATCACTTCCACCCAAAAATTGTACAACAAATTCCAAAGAGTTTCTAACTAATATTTTTTGTGATTAAATTTTTAATTGGATGAATTTTTGGCTGAAACTTTCTTTGTCAGCTTTTTTCTTTACAAGCTTCTAATTTATCATCATTTTGCCTTAATTCTATATGCACCATGTTGTAGGGTATGCTCCTTTAAAGACTAGGTGTAAAGTTACGCCATTCGTTACTGCTGTTTGATGTTGAGGCACGAGGACTAAACGGGTTGATAGCATGGGAAGTGGGATCTCGATTAAATACTAGTATACTTAGTATGTTTTCATAAAATTGTACAGTGTGGTGCTGGCTTGTATGAAGTTACATATTTTGTGTTTGGACATGAACTTCTTTATACCTGACATTGTAAATGACAACAGTAATGAACCTGAAGATATATGCAGGCAACCCATTCAATGTCAAACATCACGTGACATGCACATAATGAAATAATAAGACTGAACTGACAAATCATCATAAATGAGCCCCTGCATAATAACCCCGCCCTCGAATCTCTTTTATTTTTTCCACGGGGTCCCGCATCCCTCCATATTTTAAGGGACGAGTCTCGCGTCCCATTAAAGTAGAATTCAAAAACACATTTACAGCTATTAAATCACAAATATTCGCTCAAAGCAATAAACAACAACCATTTGAGTACTACATCGTATACCCCTAAGAGCCGAAAAATCGCTGAAAATGTCTGCTATTTTTTTTAAAGAAAACGCGTCATTTGAAAAATCCATATCCATAAATGCATTTCTTTTCACATAAGTGAACCTTTTTTAAAAGATACCATCATTTACTTCCATCTATTTTCTCTCAATATGCGAAATCTCAGCTTTCCATTCCCATTTTCCGCAGAGATATTGATGCATAAAGTCGGCCTGCCCTCGTATTTGCGAGAACGTTAAAGTAAAGGAACGTCATACGGCAACTGTGTTTGCCTGAACAATTGTGTTCGGCTCTTCGGTGTATACAGTGTATGTACATTTAGTTGTAAAGGCGATGAAAATACACAGCACTTGGGATGTTTTGTTGCCAGATGTTAAAAGCCGAAACAAACAAGTAATTCTCTTTATTTGTCAAGTTGGAAACGTAAAATACGCAGCTCCAAAGCGAAATAATTACTTGTTGTCTTCCGCATAGCCAATACATGTGACCATAAGGCCAATATTTGCGAAAATATATTTCCCCACTTTTTACATTTGCCTTGCCCAAAGTGAATCCCGCGTCTAGTTTATTTTTTCCAGCAAAGCCCCGCGTCCAGCCTAAAAATAGCCCGGATCCTGAGTCCCAAAAGGGGGTATAACATTCACAAATATGAAAGTCATCATTGAAATTGCGTTTATTCCTATTGACCTGTACATGTACATATTTAAAAGTCAGCAAGATTGTGGATTATCAGGCAAAACTGTGTTTATTTAAAAACATTTATCAATATTCAACATTCTTTCCAAATCTACATTTCTGTGAATACCCTACATAGCCAAGTCCATTAATATATAAATTTAGTTGTCGCAAATTTGAATTTTATCAGTACACTGTATCTATTAATCTCGAATAAAAATAGAATCTGCATTTTAATACATTTTTGTATATTATAACAAGATTGTAAGATATGATATTCCTATATG
Organism: Lutraria lutraria; assembly: GCA_964023205.1. NCBI lineage: Eukaryota > Metazoa > Mollusca > Bivalvia > Venerida > Mactridae > Lutraria > Lutraria lutraria. Next base: position 15,245,278 of record OZ026840.1, read on the forward strand.
GGTGTTTTCGGATGTTATAAAATGCAGAATATCAGTAAGTATGAGATCATAAAAATTTATGACTGTACATGTGTGTATCCTATTTCAATGGTTCTACATTGCGTCATCTCCCTCGGATCTTTTATCTGTAAACATCATCTCTCGACTCACAGGTAAACTGTCGTGTTGTTATATGAAATCATCTAAGTGATTTAAAATGAAGTAGTGTACAAATGATTTACAACCGTGTATGCTATGATGATGTGAAGAAAGTTTTGATAAAGGCAAAAAAACGGGAAAAACACTTTGTCCTGGTTTCACGCCTACACGAGCCATGTGCTTATTTAGATACATAACTCTTTCCATGTGGTTACAATAAAATGATTTGAAATATATTTGGATGTAACACACTTAATTGAAGAAATATACCAGGCACGTCTGTATGTTCACACTATTTAGTTGAGGCCTATTTTCGTATGCGACTTTCCTTTAACAAAGCTGTTATGGAGTCCAATGAAGTTTCATAAGTGGATGTTAATATAGGAACGTGATAATTAACGTTCCGAAAACACATTTCGTCTTAGAAGCGACAGGTGCACGATGACGTAGTTATTTTTTGTTTTGACCTTTATTATATTATGATATTTTGAGCACTCAAATGAATCTAGAATTTTTCGCTGCTTATGTATGAATTCATATTTTAAGATGGGTATATTAATATTATCGTATATTAACGACATGACGAGATACTACTATACTACTATATACGGTTAATTATTATACAATGATTTTGTAAGTAATGATTTTGTAATGTTCTGCTATTACGAATTATGATTACTTTTGTTGTCAAATTCTGTGTTCCTGTTATTATAACCAGTGCTTTTGTTATTATAACCAGTGCTTTTGTTATTATAACCAGTGCTTTTGTTATTATAACCAGTGCTTTTGTTATCATAATCAGTGCTTTTGTTATCATAATCAGTGCTTTTGTTATCATAATCAGTGCTTTTGTTATCATAATCAGTGCTTTTGTTATTATAATCAGTGCTTTTGTTATTATAACCAGTGCTTTTGTTATTATAACCAGTGCTTTTGTTATCATAATCAGTGCTTTTGTTATCATAATCAGTGCTTTTGTTATCATAATCAGTGCTTTTGTTATTATAATCAGTGCTTTTGTTATTATAATCAGTGCTTTTGTTATTATAATCAGTGCTTTTGTTATTATAATCAGTGCTTTTGTTATTATAATCAGTGCTTTTGTTATTATAATCAGTGCTTTTGTTATTACAATCAGTATTTATTATAATCATAGTCCGTGTTTTTGTTGTTATGATCAGTGTTTTATCATTACAATCTGTTGTTTTTTAAATTCAATGTGCTTTTTATTATATTCGGTGTTTTTGCTAGTATAATAAGTTTTTTTTTGTTATCATATTCAGTGTTTTTTTTGTTAGTTTATTCATTGTTTTGTCATTACAATCAGTGTTATTGTTAGAAAAAACAGTGTTTTTGTTGTTAAAATAATCAGCGTTTTTGTTCTAATAATAATTGTTCTTGATTTCATTATCAATATTTTTGTTATTAAAATCAGCGTTTTTATCATTATTATCAGTTTTGTTGTTATAATAATTGATTTTGCAATCATGGTCAGTGTTTTTTTTAATTATAAGTTGTGGTTTTGTTATCATAATCAGAATCTTTGTAATCATAGCCAGTGCTTTTGTTGTTAGAATAGTTTTTTTCTGATAAAATTTAGTGTTTTGGTTATTGCTATAATTATTATAAGTATTTGCCAATATAATCAGTGTAGGTAGTTGCTTACGGAGGATGGGAGTCTAACTATAGTATTGGTTCTTAACAGTAATGATAATAAAGTGAATTGTCCGCCTCATATGACTCTGACTGCTGAAAAGGGGCGTAAAACTAATAAAAACAAACAAATCTTCATGAGAACTATTTATGATTTAACCTAGACCATGCGTCCTGTTGTTTGTTACAAATATTCCCTAACATAATACTGAGTTATTTAATTGTAACCAAACATATTGGACTTATGAATTGACTGTCTAAGTGTTATTGGATATATCTATCTATATATACCACTTTGATGACATTGAAACTGTCGCCCATCAGCTTGAATGGAATACAGTTACTTCTAAGCAAATAGTGAAAATGAAATAGTCAATAAACAAGTTACATCACTTGATCATGTTTAGCATATGTCTTCAATTGATTTTTCATTGATATACTCGGTACACAGTCGGTGAAAGTGTTCCTGGTTTCTGTGCAAGTTCTCAGTGAATGACAGTTAAAGCCCCATAAGCTTTTTGCTATAAAACAAATATGCAAGAATCAAACAATTTATTGCTGATATTATCCCAAGATAATTATTACCGACGAAACAAGCCCTTTTTCTTCTAAAAACTCTCATTTCACAGTGATTTTTGCTTTTGTAAACTTGAAATATATATGTAGAGCGCGTGACGTCATTCTACTACTTGTGCATAGCAAGACTGCAGGAAAACTCAAGTGTTCTATAAATAGTATTTATTTCAATGATATTGAAAAAAATACGATAGTAGTTTCGGAAACATTTATTCTTGCTATAAAGTATGCACGGGAGGAAAACACACCGGATTCCTCTGTTATAGAACAAACAGAAACTATTAAGACCAATACATTAATAAGCTTATGGGACTTTAAGGTTTTAGGATCCTAATTTCAAAGTATTTTCTTAAAATAGGGCGGACCTATTTTGGAAATGTTTATAATTTTTATAGGTTTCCATGATGAAAATTTATTTACCATGATATTTTTAAAAAACAATGACATTCCTTTGAGATATCTTCCCCTTAAATTTGTATTAAAGAGTGCAGGAGGAACATATTTATCAAAGATTATAGACAACAGAATATCAATTTCGATGAAAGCTTAATGGTATAAAATGCCATAGCACGTCAACATGCTAACAGAAAATGTATACGTTTTACTACCTTAAAAGGTATTTTAAACTTGCAATCTAAGATTTTTTACTCGAAAAATAATCCAATTTTACATTTTCTGTTAGCGTGTTTAAGTGTCCATACGTTGCACTAGATATAAGTTGAATGTCTTGTACTGCGTTGCAATAACATGGAAGTTTATAACATGCGTTGGAAAATTCGAAATTTCGAAATTCTTCCCCTTCTATATGTGATTTAAATGGGTAATATGTTTTTTTTCGGATTTTTTTCGTGACAGGCCCCTTTGCTGTTTACAGACTGAAATAATATAATTTGACACCCTTTTTACTTGCATCTATATGCGAAATTCGTATTGTAATAAACGTACATAGCATTATGTTTTATGTATGTTTTGTCATTAAATGTTATTTTAGGTGTGTAAGGAATTTGTTAACAAGACGATCCATACAATATGGTTTATATACACGTAGTTTCGCCCATAGATTGTGCAGTTTCGTAGTTTAAGGTTAATCACATGATGTAATATTTTCTAGTTTTTAAAATGGTCATGGTATCCCTTAATCCGATTAACCCTTTTTTCATTTTCATATGAATAAAAAATTTACCATAACATTACCACGTCATATAATAGTGTGGGTTGATACGGTTTAGTTCTTTTAAAACATTCACAACTTTCTTGAGTATGTTTAATTAGAACGGCTGTATAGCTCGTACATGAATTTGGACATCAAAAATAGGCGAATACATATATTTTGAGAATTCTTATTCATCATTGCTCGAACCCCCCCCCCACCCAAAAAAACCTTCTTTTTAATATAACATTTTTAAAAACACTACATGTATTTAATGTATCATAAACTGTGTTACCCCGGCAACCATATTATAAACTGCAGTTATAGGTAAAATTCACATATATAGATGCTTAAAGACGTTTGGTACAGTTTCCAGTTTTTTTCCACTTATACATATAGGGAAAATGTAAAAATTGATAATGATCAAAGCATATGGTACCCGAAACATTTCAGCGAGAACATGGGGGTCGCCGATCTAATTCTTGAGTTAACCGCCCTTGAAATGACATAACATAAGCCAAAAAAAGAAAATCAAATTCAAGGTGAGTCAATGATTTTCGTTCAATATTTTAGTTACACGATCATACGATAGACACAGTTATCTGACAAAGATTGAATCGTAACTTAGAAAGCGGACAGGTCTATTTCACCATTCTTGTCAAATCGGGGACCATAATTCAGGAGAAACATGGTTGAGTTGGATGACTATTAAACTTGACCAAAGCAGATATGCTCATGAACAATTTGATCAAGTTTGTTGAAGAATCATTGGGAACTGTTCTACTGAGAGAGCAGACAGTTATCGCGGGCGTCGCCCACTTGCATGCCCCTCCGCTTATCCGGGCCAACACTAATGTTCCAGTAATACGTTCCGCCACTAGACAGGCGTATTTAAAGTAATAATGATAATATATTTTACATACAGTCAAGCCTGTGTACATATACAATCTTTGGGAAAGACAAAACATGGCCTTTGTTGACAAGTGGCCTTTATTCGGAGGTCATTTTGTACAAATAATTCAAAAATATTTTTTAAAAGAATGGCATTAACTTCCAGGATGGTCTATATTCGGAGGTGACCGCAAACACAGGGTTGACGGTATGTGAGACAGTTATCCATATCCAATTAATTTGTGTTACAGTTTCATATAATTCCATTATAAATAGTTTTGTGATACAATAATCTGTTTTATTAAATGCTTATCATAATACAAATATAAAAAATACATGTGCGTACAATTTGTAAGAAACTCATTCTGTAATTATACACATGCATTTTATAGAAAATCTTTTACGGATTAACAGCAATGATATATTCTTAAAGATAATTTTAATATTGCATAAGTTTGTAATGAATTTGAAATAAAAAAAAATCTAACATGCGACTAACAATGAACATGTATGTTTGTTAACATATAGTATGCATAAATAAATCTCTAAAAATAAATAGATATACCTTATCATAAAAATCCATTTTTCATACAATTTTCACCGGAACAAAGAAAGCACCGTAAAGTATTTCAAACAGTCAATGTTTTAAGAGACCTCGCTAATCACGTTTTCAGGTCGCTACGCTGAACGAATCGACACAAATGGCAGATAGTAGGGGTTGTTCCAAAAGTAGCAGAACTACATTACCACGTCATATAATAGTGTGGGTTGATACGAAAGTAACAGAACTACAGTACCACGTCATATAAGCAAATATATTGTCACTAAAGTCGAATTATAAAGATTTTGAAATATACAAAAGACAAAATAAAACAGAGACGTGCATTAAATGTTACACAGTTTACATTTTGGAAAGAAGAGATAAACAAACAAATTAAACATTGATATCACCAAACTAATTGTGTTCTCGTGTCATCTCCTTTACATTACTTACAGAAAAAAATGTGTATAAATATTGTGTCTGTGGAAACTCGAATGGAATTCAAAATCTAGAAACTGTGGTGTTAACTCGGTCATTAATATGTCTTGATACATACATGCATATTCATCGTGAAAATAAACCGAGTTTTCCGGGTCCCGATATTTAATGTTTGAATGTTTATGTACATAACCATCTACGGACCGTAATCCCGTATGAAGCATTCTGGAGGGGGGGGGGGGGGGTTGAGAATTTAGCTAACAACGGGGCCGGGGAGAGGAAATTATAGCCACTTTTTCAATCAGCTAAACTTAATGGGCGCTTAAGCCCCCGCCACAAACCTTCCCGGTTCCTACGTGCATAACCATTAATATTTGAATTACAACATATTTTACGAGTATTGTCGTAACAAATAAGCAATTCCTAAATGATGCACAAAGCATAAAAATATAATGTCGCCGTTTACGACGAAAATATGTAAAATACCTATATGTGAGCTGAATGAAAAATAATGTTAACATATTTTATATGATATTTTAGAGAAGACAAGAATATACATACTTTTTCGGCGAGTCAAGTAAATTGATGATAAAAATAATTATAATTATATACTATATAGGTATTATATAATATTATACATGTACATGTTAAATTTGCCGACCGGTTTCGTCTTCAGGGCATAAAATTATATATGTATGCCAGCCGAACCTCGAAGGGTAAGAACATTTGGGCTAAGTATAAAATACGGCGTTAAATATTCTTCCAAAAATACACTGCATTTACAAGCATTATACAGTGAAACTTCACCGAGCGACCACTTCAATTTTGCTACCACCTTAATACAATATCCACGATGTCCGGACCGGTTTTCCGAATAATTTTTCGGGAAAGGGTCAAGCATTATTTTCATTAGCGGCCAACTTAATATTAATACGATCTTATTTTTTGTGTGGGTATTACTAGATCTACTGCATGGGTATTTCAAATGTTTATTCAAGTTACTCTTTAACACATATTCTTTATTTACAAATTTAAATAAACAAAAAGGAATTGTTCTTTTTCTGCGCATTATCGCTATTATGTATAGATAGTATTTAAGTATTCACTTTTCATACAGTTTCTGCTTCGTTTATGGTGAATGGCTTATTATTCAAACCCGATATAATATGTGTGACTTTGCGTTCCTCTGCAAGAATTGGATTACCTGTCCATTCTTGTACAGTGCTACGCTCGCTTTCATTTCAAGTGTGCAAGATATAATAGCTTTTGATCAACAAATAAAAGTCACTTAAAACAATGCTTTGAGTGATCGACTCGGTTAACGAATAATTCAATGACATTGTGTGGGTTTATTTGTCTATCTGCGTTTGAACATTTTAAAATCAACACATAGTACTGTTATAGCTTTGTCTCACAAAGTATGGAGTCTTTAATGTGACATTTAACGCTTTTATCTTATTTTGGCCGTTAAATATATTTCTTTATCATAAAGTATGGAGTCTCTAACGGGGCACCTTGGTAGACCGTTAAACGATATATATTTAATAAAGTTTGAAATTTGAAATATACTTCTTTAAAAATTTGAAATACATTGCATGAATATAATATTTCAAATAAAACTATTTCATGTCTCTTAAGAACCTTCGTACAGTTGTAAATTTTGTACAGAGCACTATTTTTTCTACATCATTACAATATAAAAGCTTTTTCAAGCCTGTCATTAGTAAAACTAATATCAAATTGGACCTTATTTTAGCGACCAGCTTATTATAACACCCAATTCAAGATACCGACCATATCATGATAACGAGCAGCTCATAATAACGACCAGCTCATGATAACGACCACATCTCACATCATGATAACGACCACACCCGCATCATGATAACGACCACATCCCACATCATGATAACGACCAGCTCATAATAACGACCAGCTCATGATAACGACCACATCCCACATCATGATAACGACCACATCCCACATCATGATAACCACCATACCCTCATCATGATAACGACCACATCTCACATCATGATAACGACCACATCCCACATCATGATAACGACCACATCTCACATCATGATAACGATCACATCTCACATCATGATAACGACCACATCTCACATCATGATAACGACCAGCTCATGAAAACAAACCATGTCTTACTTTGGCAGACGTGGCCTTATAGGGTATCTGATCAATTTTCAAGGGAAGTAACCACTATTCAGTGGTTTGTATACAGTCTATCGGTTGTTACCTTTCTTGTTTGCGTTATGCTTCATTAGGGGGTCATAAAGGAATTAAGTCAATCAAGCGTAATATATAAGATCGGTTATCTCAATTAATCCGAAAATTATCTTAGTTTTCGCCACGTTTTGCTAACATTGTAAGATTCAGTGTCTTAATGTTTGTCTAAGTGTGAAAAAATCTGAGAAAAATTCTTAGATCGACGATATTTATCTTAAAGTTAAGTCAAGGTACGAGGTGCCTTAACTTTATGAAATCTGCTTAGATAAAAACAAAGCGAAAATGGATGCTACGTCGAACTCATTATTTGTCCATATCTATGAAGGGCGGTTAATTTTTGGATTATGAACTTTTAAACACTTTTCTGTCGTTATTTCGACTTGGTCTTGGGCGGAGCAGTTGTCAGAATAACGTGTCAATTTCACATGTAAATATTGTGAAAAGATATATTTGCCATCACAAGGTAAGCAAAGATTCAGAAGAATGTAGACCTTTGGTGCTTAAAATTCACTGCCATTGATCCAAGATGCTGTTCACTGGACTTTATGACAGAACAATCAACCAGTAAGTGTTATTTGACTATTTGCGCATAAATATGCGGGATATTGTACGATTGTCGGATAGGCATTGGTTCTAGTTGATTGACATACAAGGACAGTGCGATGTGAACTAAAATATCTTTATACCAAATACCATTTAATATACATTTGTATTTCGTTATTTATGTCGTTAATTTTTGCTTCTTCGTGAATAATTCTGCATCATTTTCTAAGTTTATTAACTAGGAAGACTTGCTATGAATTAAAATGATGTACTCTGTATTTACAGATTCCGAGTTTGAGGACTCCATGAAACATTAGTAAAGACAGATATCAGTGCATAATGTGATTTTGAAGTGATAAACATGCAGACAGATAAACATTGCCTTACTTTTAACACGTTTGTGTTCAAATGTATTCAGCCACTGTTTTGCTGTATTAATGTTTGATATGCACATTAAATCCAAGGACAACTGTATATTCTTGAATCTGTATTACATTGTTTACAACCTGTGAAGAGTATAAACGATGCTTTGTTAAACTTGGTGACTTATTGGCCCAAAAGGCTGGGTGCCCGTATTTCTGTATTTTGAAGCTTTTATTTATTTGTAAATATGTTCATGCACATGTCACAGTAATAAATAAATTATCTATCTATCTGTTGTTAATGCACATATTGTGATAAAGTTTGTTCCAGCTGACAATATCAGTGAAGTAAATGATATCAGTAAACTTTATCAAATACATTTGTATGAATTTGAAAATAAATACTGCACAACTGAAAGATGTTTTTGCTATTAACCATTGATGTTCAGTTATGGATGAAACATTCTACAATAGAAACATGTTTTCAGAGTTACGTGATTTTAATAAGATATCTACACACTAACACTATGAATGTTCTTGTGTCAGTTTGGTTTATTAAATTTCTACTCGACGAACAATGTATATTAATTTTGGTAGTTCGGGATTGTGCAATACATAATTGCTATCTACGTGTAATGAAATACAATTTAAGCCCTGCAGGCACAATTCTTTTGGAAATGCTAATTAAGTTTAGTAGAATTTTGGTCTCCTATAATAATCTTAGTGACATATATCTGGCGATAGCCTGTTCTTATTTCACAAAACTGTGGCTTATAAACTAGAAAGACCACTTAAAGAATCAGCGTAACTGTCATTTTATCAAAGACCTATACTAAGCAGTACAACCTCTGTAGAGCAACATTCTGTCGGAGCTGCAAATATTGGCCGTTGCTTAGAGGTTGTTGCTCTACAGGGGTTAAATTTATAGTAAATATCAGCTTAGGGAAATTTTGAAGGTGTTGTTATAGAGAGGTTGTTGCTCTACAGGGGTTATATTTATAGTAAATATCAACTTAGGGAAATTTTGAAGGTGCTGTTATAGAGAGGTTGTTGCTCTACAGGGGTTAAATTTACAGTAAATATCAACTTAGGGAAATTTTGAAGGTGTTGTTATAGAGAGGTTGTTGCTCTACAGGGGTTAAATGTACAGTAAATATCAACTTAGGGAAATTTTGAAGGTGTTGTTATAGAGAGGTTGTTGCTCTACAGTGTCGCTCTGGAGAGGGTGTACTGTACATGTATAGTATAGGTCTTTGATTTCATTTAGATATCCAGCATTACCTGGTTCGATCCTTAAACAATAGGGGAGACAATCACGTTAAGAACCTTAATTAATGTTATCGATGGAGTCGTCTCCCTTAGATACGCACATACGCGCAGACTGGTTTCCGTTCCATGTTTCAGTAACCAAAGGCTTTGTACAGACAAGTCCACGGGAACCAGTTTATGCGCATGGTAACCGACCGACATTATTTTCAAATAAATTTTTTACTAGACTATTTGACACCAATAACGGGGTCCTCCGTATTGGAAACTGGAGTGGTTCTCAGACTTGTAATCCGACTAGCACCTCATTACCGTGTGTTCGATTCCAAAAAGTGCACATAAATGTCTAGGTAGCTTACGTGAGGCTGGTAAGTTCATCATGGGTCTTCATCTAACATTAAAACCACAGGATCTTGAACTTTTATCCATATAAAGGCCCTTAAAAACATAGTCCGAGGCTCGTTCATAGACCGATACATGTGTGTGTGTTTATATACAATGTATGTACAGTTCAATGAACGAGGCCCGGACTATGTTTTTCGGGGGCAGGGGCTGAGAAAAGTTCTAGGCCCTGTGGTTTAACCAAGAAATTCGCCAAAACGACCCTGGTAGTTGGTGCGACCAACGCAGTTAAAGAATTAACCTTGACATTGATATTGAAGTACAGTCGACCCTGTGCACAAAACCCACCGTTAGGATCGAGAAAACGAAGCCTTTATTGACAGGTGGCCATAGTTCGAAGGTCATTTTGTTCTAAGTAATCAATAACTATCTTTAAAAGAATGACCTTTATTCGCAAGGTGGCCTTTATTTAGAAGTGGCTGCTTACACATGTTTGACGGTACTTCTGAATATTCATCCATAAAAATGCAAATGGTGCATCGATATAAACCGGATAATAAACGTAACTATATAATGTCAGATAGCACAACACTCGATTCGGAAAATTTACGAGCACTCCATACCGTTGGGTTGCTAAGTTTAGTGGATATAAAAATGAATAAAAGTGAAATAAACCTCGCCTCCAAATGATAATGACGGCGCAGACGATCGTAATATTGGTGTTTGACAAATAAATATACAGTTTATGTATATTTACAGTTGTCCGTTTAAAGTACATGCTTGATATCCCGTCGAAACTATAACAGAAACAGAGCGTGATTTAGTTCGAAGATGAGAGGATTTTAAATGTACAGGTAAGTTAAGATTTATCTAACTTTGAATTCTGAAAATTCCATCTGTCTCTTTTAAATCAAGAATGAGTTGTCACGCGTCATGGGTTTACTTAATGTCCCATTAACTTTTTGGATGTTAATATAAATGTAGATCTTATTTTACCAAAAAAGATATCTTATCAGTTAAATTGACCTTTACTTGCAATAAAAACATTCCGAAATTTTCTTTTTTAATCACGAAGTACATATAGTAATGTAGCACAGTATTGTTTCAATGATATCGCAAAAAATGAGAAAAGAAACATCTGACAACATTTTTACGAGATGTGACTAAAGAATGGCATTATGTAAATATTGGTTTTACAGCAAATAAAATAAAATGTCATGTATATTTCTAATAGATCACTGTCATCTTATCAATTGTACGGTATTATTAATTTAAAAAAGTAAATGGATAGGGCTTTCCCGATACAGATCTCAGCCGATACGATATATACGTATTGCGATACGGTACTAACGATATGCGATATCAACGATACGATATAAAAATATTTCAAAGTAATGAAAAACGTTGTAATATTAGTGTTTTTTGGGAACTCTGCACACTTGTTTGGTGGAAGAAAGTCCTACAGTTATAAAAAGATATAAAACTGAAAGCGTCTTGTACTTAAACTCATCAATTTGATTCACATTATATGTTAGTTGGTCGGGACAGCCCTATAAGTGGACCTTAAGGATATAGTGGTCCCTATAGGAAATAAGAGGCATTGAGTTCCTTTAAAGGAACATCATAAACAAACAAATATGGTTATAAATTATTCTCTGTTGAAATATGACTTTAAATATTTACGTCATTTTTTTATTTTTGTAACAATATTGTATAAAATTATGATGCCGCTATATTGTGTTCTGTCAAAATTCACGACCACACGTGTGTCAATTTGTCCAATAAAGAATATGTCAAGCATAACGAGCATTTTTAAAAATAATGTTGTTCTCTATCTTGCAACCAATCAATAATTGACTTAATGACACGTATGGTATCTTGTGATTTTAAAATATGGTTTACGAAAATAAGCGTGGGTCCCGGCTTTCCTTCTAATCTGCACGTGCTTTCCGGGAACCTTGCTTCCGTTGTAGTGTTCCCCAACTTTAAACGTTTTGACAGCTTTTACAAGGAAAGCCGGGACCCACGCTTATTTTCGTCACTACCGTCAATTGAAAAGATGGCGAGTTCACAACCTTGGAGTATTTTATACACTCAATAAGGGAAAAAATGAAGATTTTTCTTTCGACAGGTTTGCGTTGTTTGATGGGTGAAATTGAAAAATAACGTCTACAAACGTATAAAAATCACGGAATCGAGTGCCTATGATGATAACAGAAACATTTTAAGCGAAAAAAATGGGGGGTCACTGATCTCGTTTTTGAGTTATCTGCACTTAAATTTCAACATGGAGTATATTGATTTTATGCAAAGCTTCCAGGTAATATCATAAAGTGAAAACTGAAAAATAGCGTTATTTATCACAGACTGAACCATGATCCCCGTGTATACAAAGGAAGGAGATGATCGGTGGTCCAGTGGTAACGTGCTGGACTACTTAACGATAGATCGTAGATTCTATTCTCGGCTCCGCCTTACGGATTTCTGAAGGACGCTTTTTCAGTGTCACAACTACCGAGCCAAGTACGGTGTATAGAAAATAACAAGAAAAGGGGCGTGGCGTGTATCAGGGTGCTTTACACCGGGTACGATAACGAATCAGGAAATAGTTGAGATATAAATACCCAGTTCTCCTGTTTCTTAACCCCCCCCCCCCTCTCTCTCTCTCTCTTGGGCGGCTCAGAAAAAACATAGCAGTCGAACAATTATAACAGCAGACAAGCATAACACAGAAATATACAAATCGAATTTAACTGTTCTGACAGATTTATTTCATTGTCTCCGGACGTTCGTGAAATAAGTTATGCATTTAAACATCAAGTAACATCTCGTAACATAAATCATTTAGTTGTCAGCACAATACGTGTCTATTAGGGCTGTTTATTGTAAAACATGGACAAAATGAAAACAACTTAAAGTGGTATCATAAATTTGTCAGAGCTTGTACATACACCAAGGACTGGTTTTGGAAGCCAAGTATCGGATGAAAGATTTATGGTACTTTAAACCCATTGAAAAGAGAAATATCTTTAAAACTTACAGCTAATGCATCCATGAACATTTGGATATTTGATTTATTTCGCTACTCCGATTGTACAGATATGTTTGTACAGCAAGTTTAACGTTTAGATTTCTATTTTTGACACCAATTCAATTCTGTAGTGCCGTCAGCGCAGCGCGCGCGAGAAAGCAACTGCACAAAATTATATATTTATCATCGTAAATATTTAAAACACAATACTCGTATATTGTTTTATAGCAAGTGGCAGTAATGTGACGAGAACACTAAATTTAGGCATCTTAGTTTCATCGGATAATTGTTAGGTCTACAAACCTCGACTTCGTGACTTCGAATCTAAATTTGAGCTGGGAGACCGACTGACCGTCTATAACCTCGGGACCTGGGCACAGTTCGTGTTGTCAGAAGAAATTGCGTATCGGGACATTCATTCTCCATCTCTAATCATTCAAGAAGTTGACTGTTACAGATTAAGTAAACTGCCCGCTAGTACAATAATGACATACTGCTGACACAAGCCGTAAAACCCCCAAAAATTGACCTGATTTCTATACTATCATCTCTTACTGGAAGAACAGCTCATTCAAATACATATTTCAACTTCTGCAATACAAGTTAGACAAGAAGCTACATCAGGGGCAGCAACGAACAAAACAAAAACAAAGCCTTCAATATCAGCCACAGCATCAAGAAACCAGCATCAGCATGAGTCCTACAAATACCATCATCAGCATTAACATCAGCAACCACAATAACAGGATCAACATAGCAACAACAATTACAACGACAACATTTGTAATAGCACCAACAGCATCGCTAAGAACAACATCAACTAATACAACAACATAAACTAATACAACAACATAAACTAATACAACAACATCAACTATTACAACAACATCAACTAATACAACAACATCAACTAATACAACAACATCAACTAACACAACAACATCAACTAATACAACATACAACAACATCAACTAATACAACAACATCAACTAATACAACAACATCAACTAATACAACAACATCAACTAATACAACAACATCAACTGATACAACAACATCAACTATAACAACAACATCAACTATTACAACAACATCAACTAATACAACAACATCAACTAATACAACAACATCAACTAATACAACAACATCAACTAATACAACAACATCAAGTAATACAACAACATCAAGTAATACAACAACATCAACTAATACAACAACATCAACTGATACAACAACATCAACTAATACAACAACATCAACTATAACAACAACATCAACTATTACAACAACATCAACTAATACAACAACATCAACTAATACAACAACATCAACTAATACAACAACATCAACTAATACAACAACATCAACTATTACAACAACATCAACTAATACAACAACATCAACTAATACAACAACATCAACTATTACAACAACATCAACTATTACAACAACAACAACATCAGCAGCGACATCAGCAGCAACAACAGATGAAGCATCAAAAACACCAACAAAAGTTTAAACAAACCTAAACGAACAACAACCGTTAAGTGAGGAGTTGATATACATTAAACTAGTATTGAATAAAAGGTTTACATAGATGCGAATGACCCTTCATTCACATACAAGTTTGACCGTACCTTTATTTGTACTATAGGTGATTTATGTATAGATAAAATCATAATAGTAAATTTACTCTAAATGTTGGCAACAAAAAGATTCAATTAGGTACCAATAGCGGCGTACAGACGAAGTTCTAAAAACCCATTTCCCCTTTAAGTCCATTTCTATTAAATATTTAGCGCGTGAGTGCTCGATGGAACAGAATTATTTGAATGGAACGAGTTGTCTTTATCAATATGAGTATCGATTCCAGACCGAATGTTTAGTTTGAATAAGTGGCGGAAATAGATAGTATTAAGCCAACGGATAATATGTGGCGGCAATTTACATATTATGGAATAACTTTTGTTGGGATACGCGCAACAATGACTAAAATTGTGAGTTATTGATAATAGTGATACTTGAAAGACCAAAGTGTATACGTAATTTAATGGCATGCTTCAAAATATTTTTTTCCAAAATGTCATGTTTTGGTAAATAATCTTATTATCTAGTCGACGAGTGTAATATTTGTTATAATGTAAAGTTTCAATTATATTTATTTATTAATTTTAATGGATTTTAGATTTAAATTTGAATGCTGAAATATAAGGAATGCATGAATTCTTATTTCACTTTTTGTGTGATTATTTTCTATGTGAGGATGAATCAGTTTTGTTAAGTTTTAGATTCTATGACGAATTTCAAGTAGCATAGTTTTATTGGATATCACTGACAATATGACATCAATGTAAAAAGCTGAAGATAACGGTTTATTTATTATAGTGTCACCCCTATTTAAAGGACCAGCCAAGATGGCTTATGAGACACCTATATTTTGTTCGCACAGTACCTCCCGAATCCTTTCTCTTTTTGCCGGGCGCCTGGCTGAGATGGGCCTACGGTAACCATTATTTAACAAGCTGGTGGCTCGCCAACCGACCGTATCAGTTTTAACCCAGTTAACGAACTGGAGTTCGAACCTTCGATCTCCCGCACCGAAGGCGGACACCCTAACCACTCGACCACGGTTGCGGATGTAAATATCTATAAAATGTGTTATAAAAAGTTTTCTTTGTCTACGTGTTTATTAAAGAGGGTTAGTAATATGACGGGAATTCTGTGATTCACTTTTTTTTAGGACGGAAACATCGGTTTTAATAGTGAGAGAGTGACATTATCAAATTGAAACACAAACACCTACTTTAATATTTATAGCATTTATATTGAGCGAAGGCAATGTCTTTATTTTGAAAAATATAACAAAAAATCGAGAATTTTGTTCCTATTAATGTTCATGAATGTCACATTGTATCTTTCACATTGTAACAAGTTTGTTTAAATTAAATAAAACACCGAGTGCAAACATTAGTACATGTAAATAAAATTGACCTGTCATTTTTCTGATTCAGGCGGACTGGCTAATAAGTCTTGGCATTGAATATAGGTAGCTAGTTTATCATACACAAAGGTACACGGAAAGCCTCACTCAGCGACCACTTTTTAGTTTTCCAGTCTTTAATACATCCCTTATATTTCAACTTAATAATGAGTTCACCGCAGTATAATCAGTAAATGTCTCAAAGATGGTCACATAATTGAGGTTCTACTCAACTGGAATCTATCAATTAATCAAATTTACTCTAATACATTAAAAGTGCGTGTTATGTATTCGCTAGTTTGGTAGCTTTTTTTGAATATCATGGAGAATTCTGGTTAGGTTTGCACCATACCAAAATACATAATCTTTTAGTCTGTACTGTACACAACCTCTCCAGAGCGGCCCTCTGTTGAGCAACAACATCTCTTCTACAACAGTATTATTTTCCCACTGCATGATTTAACTATGGTTTTAACCTCTCTAGAGCGACAACCTCTCAATAACAACATCATTTTGCTACTTCCAACTCCCAAAGGGTGTTGCTTTGGAGAGGTTGCACTATATATACGCAGTTTAAAAACCTAATGTACTAATATTTCTTTATAATGCTATATATATTACGTTGATTGTAAGATTTCATTTCAAACCAGTCTATTAAGGCCGCCATCTGGTGGTCTTTATTGAAGGTGGACCTTCGTCAGAGGTTAAATAATTTCCAAACGCTCATATTGAAAAAAAACCGGATTTTACAGTCAGATGTGTTCTTATTAAAGGTGGCCATTATTTTATAAGCAGGTTTTATTGTAATCGAATACATGTACATGTACGTATGTAATAAAATGACCGAACGACCAAATTTAAGTTTCCGACATACTCGTTAATAAATGTTTGCTTTACATTGTGGTATAAACTAATTTTATAATATATGTGCGATAATTTCTTTTTCAATTCTTTCTTTATTGCCAGCTATGAAATTTCATGTCGGGTTTAACTTCTAAAGCGACCGTTAACTTTTATTTGAAGCAAACAGCGAAAGTCAAATAGAAACGGTAAAAATCAGAGAGCTGAATACACAAGCTATGTTTGACGAAGTTTTGTCAAGGGGGTAAAGGAACTGTCATTACAAGTCTGAAAAAATATTGACAAAAATCAGAAAAATCGTACTTTGTGTGTTCACCAGCTCACAGCTAGCCCATGTACAATGCATGAACTTTTGTGGTCAGCAATAACTTCTATTGTATTTTTTTCTCTTGTATAAGATATTAGTAATACTCGTACAATTAATAAAAACTATGAAAAGATATTTCCGAACTTTAACAGTTCAGTTTAGTTTATTCTCAAATCGGCCAATACGCACCTAAGGTGAAATTACGAACGGAATGAATACCGGCACAACAGTGTGATAAAATTCGCGAATTCTATGAAGCCGTTTCTGAAGCGACTGAACTTTGAACTTGGGTTGAAATATGTATGACATTTTTTTGTTCTTCATTCATACAAGCGATTGGGCCCAGTGTATAAAAGTGCATTAGTTGTCTTTTTTACATTTTTCATACCAGTGTTATAAACAAGTTTTATTCAACGATCAGAACTATTGGCGGATTTTCGTATTTTACTTTTTAGCAATTAAATTGTTTTTTAACCGTGGAATATGTCAATTAAGTAAATATCGTTTTATTTATTTTAGTAATCGTATAATTCCACTATGATCATCTCATGTTTCTGCGTAAATTGAACAGTAGACTTCAGCATTGATCGATAAAACATGTGGAGTGAAATTTATGAGTGAAAAGAATAAAAGAGGCACTATGAATAATTTGCTGAATTATTTGTTAGACTAAGTCGGATTATGTTCTGTGATATTTAGCGTAAATAGCTAGACTAGTTTATTTATGGATATATGATTAAATTAATTGTTTGAATATATTTTTAGTAAATGTACGTCATTAGCTTTAGATGAAATATCAGTCCAGAATGCATATTTTATTGCATTTTATATAAGCTTAAGTGTATTAATTATTTGAAATCTGTACTGGAAATGAACGTGGTTACGAAATCTAAGGGTAAATACTGGTGCTATTAATATTGATATAATCATAAAATTGTAAATGGATATTAAACGTGAGGATTGAAATACTATTGGTGTGATAACGATGTTGTTTTTTATTTTATGAAATTTTAACTTTTTTTACTTTTAATTTTAAACATTTTTTTTTCAGTTTCGAGAGCTGACACAGTTTGTTTTGTTTGCGTATTGTACTAAAATTGACGAACATGTGAAGGTCTCAAAAATTGTTTGTTATTTACAAATTTTAGTTCCTTATCCACTACTTGTACTTGGATTAGAAAAAAAACTGCGGCAAATTCTGGATGAAGACTTAGTGTGAATATATGGATTATTTTAAACATTTGACTCAAATTTAACAAATATGGCGAACACTTTTGAGAAAGTTTTACAAGTGATTTCAAAGAAGCCGGACTTGAGACAGGATTTTGAAATTCAAGGATTGTTACCTTGGCTGAGGAAAAAGTCCAAATTGTTCTCAACATTGAAAACAGGTAAGATTTTTTTCTAAACTGAAACCTCTGTGCCATGACCATATTTGGTATTGATACTGAGGAGGTCTTAATATAAAGTTCGAATGTAAAAGAAATATTGAAAACCGGATCAAAAATAAGTGGTTGGTACAGTTAAACCTGTGAACAAAGATGGCTCCTTGGGAAAGACTAAGTGAGTCCTTTATTGATAGGTGGCCTTAATTCGGAGGTCATTTTGTTTCAAATAATCAATGATACTTCTTAAAAGATTGGCCTTTATTCATAGGGTGGCCTGTATTCGGAGCTGGTCGCTAACACAGGTATGAATGTACTTATATATAAGAGGAGGTCTGAATATTGAATTGGATGTTATGTGAGGTGTAACGGTATGTGCGTATATAACTGGTCGTTAAAATGAGGTGATTTCTATATCAAGGTGACTGCTAAGTGAGGGTTAACAGTAATTCATTAACAGTTAAATGGTGTACATATAAATCTGTATATACAGTTTACTTTATATGGAATTACAAGTGGTCTTTATGAAAGGTGATGTATTCATATACTGAGTTAAAAGGACAAATACTGTATTTTCATTTATTTTCGTTGGGCTCAATTTTCGTGGTTTTTACTAAAATGGCTATTTCGTGGGGACATAAATTCGTGGATTTTAATTTTTGAAAAGAAATACCGTATCTTTGTATTTAAATTCGTGGGGATTTGATTTAGTGGTTGAGCCGATCCACGAAATCAACGAAATTAAATCCCCAACGAAAATTAATGATTATACAGTACTTTAAATTGATATAAAACTACAAATGTATCGATATGTACAGACGGACGCCCTGTATTCAGAGGATAAACCTGTAGGCAAAGGTCATTTTTAAGTAGAGAAAAATATGGACTTTGAGCACAAGTGGTTTTCATTAAGATGTTTCTAAGGACATTTTAATTGATAAATGCGTTGTTAAGGGTGACTGTTGTACATGCGATTTCTTTGTCCTCAGAAGGCCGTTTATCAAAGTTTGGCTACATTTAGTTATATATAAAAGAACAATACCGTCACGATTATACACTGCCAACTGTTGTGGAAAATCGGTCACACAAATTGAGATGGTCTTATTTTAAAGGTGAAATTTAGAGAAAATATTAAAAATCGGTCAAACAATACTTGATCTTAACAAACAGGTGGTTTATATATTGCAGCGGTCGCTAAGTGAGTTTTAACTGTATCACGTATCATGCAACCATGTAAATATTTACTTAAAGATATTTATCTAAGGAGGATTGACGTTTGATAAGCATGTTATATGATACACATATAGGCTAGAAAAAATAGTAAAGTTTTAGGTAACTTGAATTAGCTATTTAAATAGTTTGAAAACTTTCTTTCAATTTTTTTCTTAACACCTTTCGTGAGAACGCGAGAAACGATTCATTTCCAAATATTTTCGAACTTTGGGTTTTGTCGTCAGAAATTTTAAGATCGGCCCCTAAAAAGGGATCAGTCGGATTACCATAAACATGATTTCTCTGATTTAGGGTCTTCCCAGCCTAATGCCCAAAATTATTGTCACAAAATGGAGCGGACAGATTCTGAAAACATCATTTTTATAGGTTTCCATGATAGAACGTGATTTAACACGAGATTTTTAAAAAACAACAATTCTTTGAATGTGCATTGACGTCTATGTGAGTAGGCAATTAACATCCATTTCTATGAAAACTCATAGTAAAAAAATGCTATAGCACGAAATCAATCTAATTTGATAAAAAAGAATATAAGTCACTATGCAATATCTACAGAAATTGATATTTTTATATTTTTCAACAAGGGAAACAACTCTTGCAAATTTAGAAAAAAATAGTCGTAAAATAAATTGAAGTATCTAAGGTAACTATGATAGAAATAATGATAATTGAGCTATACTATTTTTGTAATAATGTAATAACATTTTTGCGTAGCATTAAGCAGCTATGTCAGAAAAGTACAATATAAGACCATTACGGGATGGAGCTTTATAGAACAGGAAACTGTAGGCAGGATTTTTATAATGCATTTCCTGACGTCATTATTGAAATCCTATTAGATCATCGCACTGGGGTGCATTGGTTTAACACGACTTCATTATCCTTAGATAATATTCTCTCGCACATACCACGTTTGTTATTTCTGAAGCAGCGTTAATCATTTTAACAGGATTTTCTTGTTAAGGGAAGAATTGTATTTCATACACGGCTCATTAGTCGTGTGGCTGTAATTAAGCTTTCCATCAATCCACGTTCAATTAAATTATGGATTTGAACAGCGAGAGATGTACCGATTAATCGGTTTGTTGCGATACGAACTCGATATAATAAATATCGTGGTACTTTTCAGCATCGCGAAAATATCTAGTTATCGATAAAACTGTGTTGACATTAAAAGTGCATTTCAATCTTTAATTGCGTATAATTATGAGCAAATACTATCCTGAAAATATTTGTTTTTTTGTCAGTGAATTCAATCTATATAAGACATTCAAACTGTACAAAATAACATTCTATTTATTAAAACAAATACAAAAGGACAAAACACTATTATATATCAAACAAACAAGCATTTAGATTATACAGTACAACCTCTCAAGAGCGGCCCTCTCTTGAGCAACAACCTCCCTTCAACAACATTATGATTGTTTCCCACTGGACGATTTAACTATCAATTCAACCTTTCTAGAGCAACAACCTTTCAACAACAACATAAGTTTGATTCTCCGATAGGGTATTGCTTCGAGAGGTTGCATTGTATATCGTGATATGCATCGGTGATACCGCGATATATCACGATATGCTTTTATTAGATGAGATAATATCTTTTAAATCTGTGTAATCAATGACACATATATATACGCCTACAATTGAGTTAGTGGGGTGAAAAGCTATATGTGTTATCTTAAAATAAAATTTACATATTTACAATTTTATTGTCAAATCAGGTAGCGAAATCTGTGGGATTAGTTCTTGTTCGATGTGTGAATTTATAAGTGTTTATTTGAAATTGCTCCGTACTTATTTTGGACACTGTTTAGGAATAAATCCTCAACTTTACGCGTACACTTAAAAGCTTATATATCATCAGGATGGCTTTCAAAATAAAACGACTCCGGTGAGAAATTGTTACTTAACAGAATGACTTAAAGCCAAGTCAAAATTAGCATACGATAAAACCTGTGAACAAAGACCACCCTTGGTAAGAAAACGGTTGTGGTCTTTATTGACAAGTGGCTTTTATTGGGAGGTCATTTCGTTCGAAATACTCATAATCGATTTCGGTTCTAAAAAGAATTGCCTTTAGTAATCTCAGGGTGGCCTTTATCCGTTGATGGTCGCTCATACGTATTTCGGTGTATACAATTAAGCATAAATACATGTATATCACAATCGGATAAAGTGAAAAATCGAACAGAAGAATCCTCGGACACCCTGTTCAATAATTCCTGTGGAAAAAGCGAAATATGGATCAAATAAAGTTATTATTCAATGGTTTCTTATAATTCACGTTAAAGCCCCATTAGCCTTTTGCTATAAAAAATATATGCAAAAAAAACAAACAATTGCTGATATTATCCCAGGATAATTATAACCGACGAAACAAGCTCTTTTTCTTCTAAAAACACTCATTTCGCTGTGAATTTTGCTTTTGTAAACTTGAAATATATAGAGCGCGTTACGTCACTTCATGACGTGTGCATAATATGACTGCGGGAAAACATAGCTGTTCTATAAATAGTATTTTTTTCAATGATATTGAAAAAAATACGATAGTGGTTTTGGAAACATTTTTTCTTGCTATAAAGTATGCACGGGAGGAATACACACCGGATTCCCCTGTTATAGGACAAACAGAAACTATTTCGACCGATAAATTTATATGATTATGGGACTTTAACTGTGCTAAGATTTTAAGAACATTTAACTAAGACTTGTCCGCACAACGATGGCCAGGGAACTCAAAGTCATAATGCTTCAGTTATGTCTTATACAAAGCTCATTTAGGGTGAAAATTGAAATACAGTACAACCTCTCCAGAGCAACAACCTCCCTTCAACAACGACATGATTTTTCCCACTGCACGATTTTAACTTTTAATTTAACCTCTCAACATCAACACAATTTTGCTACTCCCAAAGATTGTTGCTTTGGACGGGTTGCATTGTATGCTAATTTAACAATGACATACGATCTTGACAGACATTTACCTATAAAAACACTCCCCGGTACTCCGTAAGACGTGTAAAGTTTCTATAGTAAATTGTGTATGATATTTACTAATCACTCAAGTCGTTAAAAAGCTCTAATTGTACTTAAACAGAGGTCTAATACTCATCTCTGTCGACTCTTAGGTTAAATTAACCGAATCTCTTCATATTACGTCTTCATATTGACTGAATTGTCAACACTTCAAAAAAGTAACCCAGAAGTCACTGAACCTATGGTCGATAGCTTTGTTTGGTTTGATATTGGTCTTTCAGCGATATCGCCAATTATCTACAACTTCAAAATATTTTCCCAGAAATCTGTTAGCTAAATATCGGATTTTTGTATACGCACCGCATTAACCAAATTCAGAATAACTTTAACTCCAGTCTATCCAACTCTATGTCGTGGAAATAGATTCGATAAAACTCTTAAACATTTCTCTTACACTAAGAAAATTAAATAATTTTCTTAAAAAACAACAAGTTAGCTCGCCTCAAAGTAAACATGCTACTTTTGGTTTGGTCTTTACCGACATACTGGATCAATGATGAGTTGAAAGATCAGCCACAAACGAAACGAAGAAATTACGGTGACTTTGATGTCCAAGTCAGTCTGTGCTCTTTGTATTCTTGGAAAGACTTCGTGACCTTTACATAAGTTGTTATCAAACTTCCTGCATGCCCCTACGTTTATGCCCCTCCTCTGTATAAAAAACAACACTTCATTGGTCATGGGTTCGCATTCGATGGGTTTAAAAAAACGTCATGTTTATCGTAAGATAATGCATGGATATTTACTTGATTATTTTGGCACCGTGTCAGTCTGCCAGACCGCGTTGGAAACTGCATTTGATATTTGCTGTTCACTTGTTCAAAGAACATAATACCATATTTTCATGACATGTCATATTTACTCAATAAATCTATACCATATATTTTGACAGACTTGATATCCCCTGTAGCCGTGAGCGACATAAGCCACAAAGCTCTTGTGCCTTATAACATATCATTGATTCAACGTTATTGATAATTAATAGAGGAGATTAAAGTATGATTCATTGCATGGTGCAGTTTACGTAATATCGTCCTTATCTTTGAGTGTTAACTTTGAAGTTTGAGAGTACACTTGTTCAAGCGAAATGCGTTCACACAATGCTACAAATATTGAAATAACAACATGTAATAAAACAGTATTTTAGCGTAGTTCCAGAAACGTCTATGGGGCATGAGTGCAGTCTTGTTTGATAAATAATGTTTCCAATAAACGTACAGCACATAATAAGAATTGCCGTTTTTTATATAAACTGCTTTGCCAAAAGCTTTGGAAATCATATTAAGAATAACCGGACTCAGTACAAAGGCCTAAAAACGTTTGTTTCTGATTACATGCTAAGCAAACATAGGGTAGGAAGGTCGGTGCTTTCTTGTTTAGCGTGTGGAATGGTAAAACATTGAGGACGTGGATGTACTGTTCTTACTCAGGAAGGTCGGGTAACAGTTCAGAAACAGACATTTTATTACGCCCTATAATGCTTTGCCAAAAACGTACCGGCGGCCATTTTGAATATTTCAAAATTATTCAATGGATTAAATTAACATATGCATGCATAATTTCCGACGACAACAGCTTCTGTTCTAAGTTCGGCGCTTTTAAAACAAAGACATAACTACATGTACGTGAAAAGACTAGAGATGTGTTTGATGCAGAATCGGCGTCTAATTTCAAATCCTTTTAAGTTTAATGCTTACATTTAAAGTTTGGATTTGCGCTTAATCTTAAAATTAAATATAATTTAATATCAATTAAAACTCATGGATGTTTGATTTCAACGGATGAACAGACATCATACTGTGATGTAAACTAAGTTGAGTACATATGTCTAGATTAGCGTCATGTTGATATTTGACAAAGATAAATAACCCTGCTTTAGTGGGTGGATATGTTGAAATAATGTCCTTGAAAACCTAAGGTAAAAACCGTCACTGTGTCCAGAAAAACAGTCGTGTTATCGGTTACCTAACCGACCCGATTCTTTGATGCCGACACTGTCCGCCCTGTTAGCTCCGGAGTGGTTATAGCGTTGGTCTACTGATCAAGAGTTTATGAGTTCGAACCCTGTGCGAGACTCACACTGTCCGTGACAAAAACTGAATATATTAAATCCTAAGTTAAATCGTCACCCACCTCTGAATTATGTAGGTAAGCTTGGTAGTAGCTTGCGGATAGAATGTGGTTAGTACTGGCTAAGGCTTAAACGCAGTCAAGGGTGCTGGGTAGGATAACTGCCCGCCAATATATAACTGAAATAATGTTGAAAATGGCATTAAATCCGATGTAACAGAAATTAATATCGATGTTTCTGTATCGGTAAAATCCTAAGTATAAAATATTTGCGGACGATTGACATCTTTAAAGAGTCGTGTTAGCGCCGTAACTAAGGTTTTAGAACGTGTGGCACGACCCCTCTGTAGAACGTGTGACACGACCCCTCTGTAGAACGTGTGGCACGACCCCTCTGTAGAACGTGTGACACGACCCCTCTGTAGAACGTGTGGCACGACCCCTCTGTAGAACGTGTGGCACGACCCCTCTGTCGCTCTGTAGAGGATGCATGTACTGAACCAAATAGTTTTTACAAGTAATCATGAAGTAAAGAAAACTATTGAAAACCCTTTATACAATAAGTATATTGTACATGTAGTTGTTTTAATGCCTATAAACAGCATCGTCGGATACCCACGGTCGTTGCCTCCGCTCCGCTACGAGATGTACGTAGCGGAGCGGAGGCAACGACCGTGGGTATCCGACGATGATAAACAGTGGTACTTGTATAAACTTTGGGTAAAGCAGGAAGCCGTGTATTTTTTTTATTTGGCGTGAATGTTACAGTATTCAAAGAAATGGCAAATATACGTGGAACACTCATATCAAGTTTTCCGCTGAGCATGGGCTATGTGTCGTGAAAATTGAAATCCGAATAAAATACTTACTGCTTGCTTCCTTGCTCCCGACTTCATGTAAAAAAGTGCATCCCGCTCTGGCCCCTTTGTGACGTCAAAAGTCACGTGGACGTGGGCAAGATTCTGTACCTGTATAACCCATGCTCTTAGTACGTAACTATGGATCCATCCGTTGTTCTCCAATGTTGATCGATTCGTTACGCAATAACGAACGAGGCAAACGAGTGTAAAACTAAGGAGATCGAACTGAACATAATTCACAAGCCTTCAATAACCCTTCTCTTGTCGGCAAAGTAGACGGACTGCTTCCTTTCTAAAGTCTGTCACGCCCAGGGATACACTCGGTACAAGCTTGTGACCGACATCTACAGAGATTTAGTGTTTGCTGAACATTGTTTCAATTATCTTTTTACGATCGACGGCTATCCCAACCAAATAAAGAAAATATACTTTTCATATTACTATCAAAGTACTCGAACTAATCAAATACAGTCGTGGGTACTTATCATAATGTAAATAGGACTATATGACAGAGGACCAGGTCTATAAATTCTATATTGCATGAGATAGCGGTCCTTTATTGTTATTAAAGTACAAGCGAGCTTAGATTAAGAGGCAATAACTGGTTGAACCAATTAAGAATAAAATTATAAAGCAGTAAACAAGGGTCTTGATTTAACAACTAAAATATCATAGTCGCGATGCTTGAGATCTGATCAAACAGTAATATCATAAAACACTATTAAAAACATCTTGGAATTATTTTAATGCAAACTTTGGTCTGATAATGTTTATTTTTTTATTGATATGTAAATAATCGAATGTTTACAAAAATGTAATTACAAACTCTTGTCATAATATCTAAACATATTATGAATTATAACTTTGAACCCGGATTTTATGAAGAAAATAAACTGGAGATAGCCCAGACTTAAGTATGTAGTACCACAGATATTAAAAATGAGGAGTCGCGGGTTAAACAGTGCCAATCGGAACTCCTCGGTGTTTGTCTTAAGATCAGTTACGGAAGTGCCCGAGTAGTTACGATTGGAGGGGAAAGTGTCAGCTACTTCCGGGAAACAAGAATATTTCAGGAAAACCGATGAAGTCCGATATATAACTAATCAAAATATTGTTTAAAACACGAAAAATGTACTACAATTGAAATATTTATTCATGGTTTGTCGTTGAATGAACCGATGAAGAGATATCTCAACACTCACATAACAGAATCCATATGTGAGCGAGTAATCTTGTGTAAACAATTTATAGCACTCAACATGTTGTATAACAATTTAATTGAAGCCATCGTCAAGTACTGAGTCAATATTGTCCACGTTAATAATCTCGGACGTTTGACTTAATACTATTTTGACCGGTCAGGTCAGACGTCATCCGAACGGACTTAAAGTGCATATTATGCAAAGGGACTTAAGTGCAGCTTTTTTTATTGCATTTCGAAATCATTAGATTTAAGCCCATACAAAATTGTCGTAATATTGACTTTGTCTGTCTAATAAGTTGAAATCAATACATCATAAATTATTAAAAACCAGTCCTATAATAAATAACTGTTAAAAGAGATGTTCCTAATTAACTTTAATGTTATCACATTAACATTTAATTCTTTCTATTTATTTCTTCGGATTTAACTCCATTTTCAACATTATTTCAGTCATATCGTGGTGGGTAGTTATCATAACCAGCTTCCTTAGATTTCATTTAGGCCATAACCAATACTAACCACATTCTATCCGCAAGTTACTACCAATCTACCCCGAATAATTCAGAGATGGAGGACAAATTAACATGGGATGTAATATCTTCAGTCAAATTTGTCATGGACCGTGAGTGTGAACCTCGCCCGGGACCCGCCTGAGCTAACCGGACGGACCGCTCATTATCGACATGGAATTAGAGATGAATTAGAAACGTGTTGTTCTTAATACTCAGTGTGTCTTTAAATCAAGTCGAACAAAAGCGAAAGTATTAAAAGCCTATCTAGCAATGTTGTTAAAATACAAATACATTACATTTATATAGCGCAAAAATTATGTAATATTTTATTGCGCTTTACAATCATTATAATAATGATAAAAATAAATAAATAAACATTTTATACATGGAGAAATATATTGTAACCTTATTAATGTCATATGAGTAAATAATAAAATTTACAAAATTTTGCACATCAAATTGAAAATACAATTTCACTGAGACGGTCTAAGTATTGAAGTGGTCGCGTAGTGAGATTTTACTACATGATAAAATAAATTTGACTGATCGGTACACCATTTATTGATAACATGATGAACATTGTCAAGTATACTTTAACTAATCAATCGAAATCTATGAAAGTATTGACGAAATATAACCTTATTACGGTTGACATAATAAACAAAAACCAATATTCGTACATAAACAATACTCGGTTGTTTTCATAACATTTGTATTAAATCATTTTCCTTTCGGCTAATTTCAATTTTTGACATTTTGCTAAATCGGGTACAGTACAGTTAATGGTGTTTATAGGTCAATTTTGCAATATTCTTCATTTAGGACAAACAAGCAGCATTATGTACTCTTTATAAAAATGTCCTGGAGAATTATTTAGGGAAGATATTAAGACATCATAAATAGATACATCTCTATTTCCGAAGCCTTATATATGAGTTATTTACAACCAGAGCTGAGTTGAATGTTAATAGTGAGGGAATAGCTACTAAGTCTTGTCAGCATCGACCATCCTTTGTCACACACTCATCAGTGTTATACAACAATCAAACTGATTACTGATCAACTGTGAGTAAAGGCCACTCTTTGAGGCCTTTTACACGTGTTTTGGCTTATCTGAATATCAAGTCAAGTCAATATTTGAGCAAAGACCTATGTATTCTATATAGGTCTTAGAGCCAGATGTTCACAGATCGGCGGATGGAAGAGCAAGTTTCTAAATCTATGGTTTAATGGTTGTCAGTGACTTTCCGCACCAATATTGATTTGTTGCGTATTTATGTATCGTTTGAGCAAACGATGGCCGAAGATCGGGCTATCTATTTGAACAATAGAATTTGTATCTATGAACGAAATGTTAATATTGACACTTGCTAACGTTACGTCAGCTAACATCAGTGATTTCACACGATTTCCGGCCCATAGTACCATAAATGTTTCAGATATTTAACGCTAATTATTATTGGCAATATTTGTAATTATCGAGCCTGGGGAGTCTAATTATCATTTATAATGGAAGTATATTGTTATGTTTTTACTCAACATATTTCTTAATTAAGACAAAAAAGACTGAAGCCCACTAAATGCCATGTTTGTACAGTACTGAAGCCCACTAAATGCCATTTTTGTTCAGTCAAACCATACAGGAACACAACAAAGGCTAACCTTGGGGAATACAAAATGTGACCTTTATTGACAGATGACCTTTATTCGTAGGTCGTTTTTGTTCTTGATAATCAATGACAGTTTTTGAAAGAATGACCCTTATTCACAGGGTGGCCGTTATTCGGAGGTGTCCGCTAACACCGGTTTGACTCTATGTCCTCACGTTCAGTAAAAGTCGTAAAATATTGTGCGTTCGTAAACAAATAAAAGTATGACTGGAATTGTTTTTACTCACTGCATTTACAAGCAGTACAACAATGTTTCAAATAGTAGGATACACTTGTTGTTTAAACCATCCCTAAACATACTGTAACAAATTTAATTTATGTATGAAGCGATAAATTATAATCATTTGCGCCATGAAAATATTTTTAGAAAGTAAAGATCATTGACATGTATGATAGAAAAATCAATATTTTTTTATATACGATTCAACTTTTTTCAAGTGACGCAAATAAACAAATTGATGCTTTACTTGCATAATCAGTGTTTTACTTTCATAATTGATGCCTTATTTGCGTAAACGCATAAACAGTGCTGTACTTGCATAATTGATGATTTACTTGCATAATCAGTATTTTACTTGCATAATTACATTGTTTTGTAATTCAAATGACACAAATAAACTTATTTACTTGAATAATAAATTATTTGCTAGATAAAATTAATAAAGCTTTACTTGTATACGTAATGCTTTACTTCCGTAATTAGTGCTTTACTTCAATGTATCAAGCTTTTTTAACGCAAGAAGTAAAA
Organism: Lutraria lutraria; assembly: GCA_964023205.1. NCBI lineage: Eukaryota > Metazoa > Mollusca > Bivalvia > Venerida > Mactridae > Lutraria > Lutraria lutraria. Next base: position 15,275,331 of record OZ026840.1, read on the forward strand.
TTTATGATAATTGACGTTACGTTGTGTTATAAAATGCGACTACAGCTAAGCACTGTTAAAGTGAACTTGGAATTTTTGATGAATCGAATACAGTGAAAGATCTACACTCCGCTGAACGCACCCTGCTATGTATACGCTTCTCAATAATCGTGTCATATTGTAAATGTTTTCTATTATTAGTATTTATTTAAAACACATTCCGCAGTATGTTAATATAAAATTTCTACATGTTAACATTTCATAAATTTATCAAATTGTACAAACGACGTATCTGTGAAAGTCAAAGCGATAATCGGAGTTTAATAGTTTATTCTGGGGGGTATTTTATTATCCGCTCGTAAAACCATTTCATCAACCTATGATCCAATTGAAATTGAAAATTGATAAATTTGTACTGAATCAATTAAATTTAAAGTAACAGATGTTTCGCATTTGATTTTTTATGTTACGTATTTTGTTGGATCTCATTGACTGATAAGAACTTCAGGTTAAAGACCGAGGGAGTTCCGAATACTAGTATGAGATTGCATGGAAAATTTAACGCCTCTTAAATTAAGTCATGCATTACGATAGCAAAAATAATTATTAAACACTTTTAGAAGGTTAAAGTTTGCTAGACTAAACAAGACTAAGTCATTTTAAAAACACAACAGTTAAGAGTTGCACCTGTCAGTTTAAACGCATATTAATGGCCTGAAAAATTTACGAACAGTAAACATCATTTTAGGTGATAGAAAACTTTAGTACTTCAATATAACTACTTTTTACATTAAGTACTTTGTAGACCAATCTAACGTCTTGAAGAATTGCACGAATACATGTACAGAATGTCTACTGTATAAATTACACTAATTCAACTATACCCAAGAGAGAATCGGATCAGTCCAATAAACTGATATATTTTTGTATAAAATCCACTCGTATTCTAAGACCAGTTCACAGTCTCGTATACTTTTTTCTCTCTTGTGATTAACATCGCACCACCAACTAGGGACACATGGTAACTATACCAGCTTAAACAGCGGGGCGTACACGTGGCGTACACCTGTATAGAACCAATGACCTTCTGTAAGATAGCCAGGCAGCGTCTTCACATGTGACATCGTCTGGCCCCGTGTGTATGGGATTCAAACTCACGGCGGTAAGGCGATATTAATTACCAATCAGGAACTTTTTGCAAGCTCTCCGTTTCTTCATATTCTGTGTATATCAGGGAACTGTTAACCAAACTATTTCTGTTGGATTCTATACCGGTACGAACCCTGTTCTTCACAAGTAACCGTCGATGCAAATAAATTCAAAAACTGCCTTTAAGGTCCACCTTCGTTTGGAGGTTAAAATGCATTCTTCATAAAAAGAGGGGTTTATTTTTATATCAGTTGATATAAACTGCAATAGTATATGCTAGGAAAGAACCACTTGTCTTTATAGCGATGCGATCGCAATTTACAGGCAGTCTTTAAAGTAAGTCAGTCCGATCATCATACTTTGTGTACATGTCAATGTAAATGTTAACATTGAAACATGAAGTACGACTATCCACACTTTAAATTACGTATGGATATAACCTAATTTATAACACTAAGTGTCAGAAACCAAACCAATATTCGTCTTATACGGGAATCATTATTTGATGTCGCCGGTGATTTTAAGTAGTTTCACTTTTAAATCACTAAACGACATAAAAATGTAATCCACTTTCACACAGCAGTGGTCGTTCCCGGGAGTTTGTGTCTGTGCTAGCAAGAATGTGACGTGAACGAGTTTTAAATTATATTGGCGAACTTGTAAATAACATAAAAAGTGCATCTAAACCAAAATGCCTAATTTCATATTATGATTCTTTTCAAATACTTGAATTTATACTATCAATGTAGTAACTTTGTTAAGATTAAGTGATAAAAGAGTCATCCCCGAGTTAACGGTCTCTTAAAGGGGCATGCCCAGGAACTGCTGTGTCTTGGATTTCATACGCCAAAAATGCATTTATCACGTGTAAAACCAATTATTACCGAAAAGTCAAAGAAGAATGTGCGTTCCAAAATGACTTTATATAACGCGCGCGTCGGTATTTTGTATGTCGATTTAAATAAAAGGCTGCATGTAAGCCTTTTATTGACGACAACGATATTTCCGATTCGTCTGAGAATTACTGAGCGTGCGTGCTGCCTTTCAAAGCTGCAAAACAAGGATATTTACCTATAATTGATCGATAGATACACTTTATGTCACATAAATGACGTAACATGTGCAATACTTACCATTTCACAGGTTGCTGACGTTTTTTTTCACGATGTTTTCGGTTTGACAGATCCCGAAAGGGTCGAGTTGTAAAAATGACGAATCTTTTCTGAGGCCGAAATCGGCAGGTTTGGTAAATCTTGAAATGTGTATATTGAGTAAACTAGCGGGATATTTCATAGCTATTTTACATGGCTCCCATTAATTGATTTAGGCATTGAAACAATAACAATTTGAGTGCTATTCGAGTCACTTCAGTTCCAGGGCATGCCTCTTAATGTGTCAGACCCGCCTCCGTGGTCAAGTTCTTAGGACTGCTGACTTCAAATCACTGTAGCCTCTCACTGAAAGAGGGTCGTGGGTTAGAGTACAGCTATATGAGAAAGTAGACAGTTGCTTACGGAGGATGGGAGTCTAGTACTGGTTCTTCCCAGGAACGATGCTTAGGTGAACTGTCTGCCTCATATGACTCTGACTGTTGAAAAGGGGCATAAAACCCGATATGTTCTTAATGCATTAGGATCATAACTCCAACTGTTCTACTGTATTTGCTCCATGCTGCACAAAAATTTAAATATTACAAAAATATTAATGCCCGATTAGCATTCTTTCTTTAATAGTTACCTTGGATACTGTAATTTATTTTAAGACATAATTTTTTTTAAAATGTTAAGAGTTGTTGCCCTTGTTGAAAAATGAGAAAATTTAAATTTCTTTAGATATTGCATGGTGACCTATATTTTTTCATCAAATTATATTGATATGGTATAATTGCATCTTTTTATCATGAGTTTTTATTGAAGTAGATGTTCTTTTTTCTTTTTAATCTTTGAAAAATGGTTTACTCCCATAGACTCCAATGTATATTTAAAGGGAAACAACTCAAAGGAATATCATTGATTTTGAAAAATCTCATTGTCAACCATTTTCTATCATGGAAACCTATAAAATTATAAACATTTACAAAATCTGTCCGTCCTATTTTGAGATAATTATTTCGGGATAATGCTACTATAATACATGTACCCCAATTAAAAACATTGTAAACATTAGCGCGGTAGAAAATTCCTACATGCTAACGTAAACTGGTTCCCGTTCCATGATGCAGTGGCTTTGTACACACAAGTCAACGGGAACCAGTTTACATGTTAACGTCGACTGCGAAAATTCGTCCAGCGCGAATAACAATAGTACATGTACTTCAGTAATTGACTGAACTCTGTACAAGAATTTGAACTTATAGCTAGTGCAAAAATGTTATAACTTCTTTATCTATTCGATGGTCATTGTTAACAGATTTGACTGTACTGATCAGGGTTATAAATCACTAAATGTAATTATTTTCTACCCCGTTAGGTTAAAATCAAGTTATATTTAGACTTTGTACAAAGAAGTTTCAATAAATTGAATGATAAATCTATACTGAGTCCAAAAAGTAACGCAAAGTTTTAAATATCATAAGTTTCAACTTCGATTGAATTACAAATAAAACTCTTTGGTTCAGTAAAGTGATGACATAATTTTGTCATCTTCAAGCTAAAATTATTTATTTTACATTAAAACATTTATATACCATATGACTTATATTTCACTATATTCATATTTGAAATAGTTCTAAAACATCGAACATCAATTCGCCGTAAAGGTTACAATAAACTATAGTGTACAGAAAAAGAAAAAGATGTGTAAATATTTTGCCAGTTTAGTTTATTTGTCC